>WUAP02149443.1:0-11071 GCA_015163945.2 Stichodactyla helianthus
TGTACACGAAAAACAAACTTGTAGGAATAACTTGCGGGAGTAATATGAAATAAACTACAAAAATGTCATCATCACCAAAATCAACAAAGCAACAAGCCAAGACTGGGTGGGACGTTAGTACTTTTTAATTACAATAAGCGTATTCACCATGACAGGTTGCATGCACAGTGAATATGCAATACCAAAGGTATTAAAAAATTGCACTTGCTATATAATAATTAATTAATTATTAATTGTAATTTACCAGTATCCTTCACAGTCTTGGCTTGTTGCTTTTGGTGACAGCAATGTTCTTTGAAATAAATGTATTATGTGCACATTTTGGAAATACATACCAAGCCATACTGCAGCTTTACTATATCTTAAAGTATCATGACATGGAGTGATTTAATGATTCCCACACAAACATTGCAAAGCCAGTTCAGTATCACTAAAGTCAGTACTGTACTGTTTCACACTCACACAAAAAGCACTCTAGCATACAATATTTCATGCTTTAGCTTTTTATATATTTTGCTCTAGCATTTGTCATAGCTAAAGTACCCAACATACTTGTAATAATTTAGTCTTACAAATCATAAAGCACAAACATACAAAGTGTTTTTTAAGTGTTGTTAGGGAGCTTTCATAATTTATTTAGAAGGGACTATGATAATTGTGATTTTTTCCCCTTACATTTTTCAGAAGTGCCCCCTGCCATTCCCTGACCCCCCTTGCAATATCCTGCAAACAATATTAAAAACTATGCCTCCTGTACCTTGTCTTACTTTTGGTGAAATTTTTTAACCCCTCCCCCCCCAGAAAAAAATCTACTGCCAAAAAACCATGACTCCCCTCAAAATCATTATATTCCTCCTTTACATAAATTATGAAAGCTCCCTTACAACACAAATCCCATATGTATGCCCTCTTTTAATGTATCTGCATAATCTTATGAATGGACATACACATCTCAATCTTGTTTTACCAAATGAGCTGGAAAAAATCTAGTTTGGCAGCAAAATCCAGTTCATAAGAGTATGCAAATATAAAAAACTATGGTCATATATTTGGGATTTGAGCCATAATTTATTTCATTAAATTTGAATTATTATTAAATTATTATTTATAGATAGAAAAATATTTCAAATTTAAATCAATCGACATCTAGTCAAATGGAGTTCATGCAAATTGTTAACTTACATTCAATTTATTTATCTATTTAGGGTAGATTTTACATGACTGTGAAAAGCTTGTAGCACAGTCCATGCCATAATGCTTTTCTAGAATTCTAGAATTTTGATGTGCCTTGCCATGCCTTGACCATGTCACAACTGTATTCATACCACAAGCTTTTCACAGTGACACAAAATCTACTATGCACCAGACAGCTAAAATAATTACCGCGGTATTAATTCCTCAGCCTCTGTGTTGAAAAACCAGAACCTTAACAACTGTAACGATAATTGATAATTTGAAATTTGCATCTACGCTTTTAGAGTTCAGATATTTTTCATGATCTCCATACCTTAGAGAAATTTGGGTCCCCATTTATAGTCATGTCTCTCCTCAATAATGATACTTGGTGTTTAGCAACAAAGCATTGTATTGTTAATATGCCAACCATTTGTACAAAAGCTCTTCACAATTAAGTTGCTTTGTTTCACCAGCAAATCAATCTCTGTTGGCACATGAATGACAAAGGCTTACCTAAGTATACCGACACTGATATAATGGACTGACATAAACAGAACTGGGCCTACAAAATTGTTTTTTTCACAAAGCTAGTTTCATGGGCTGTTCACATTTTTAATGCTTCTTAATTTCCAGAGCTTCCCACAATTCTTTAGGATAGCAAGGTCAAGGGACAAAAACAATTGAAAACTGATCATAGTTTTGGGGAAATACATCTGCTGTGTCTAAACAAGAATAGGAAAAAGTTCAATTACTCAGATATTCTATTTGGTAGAACCTTTTACAATCCTTTCACATTTTAATCCACATTTGAGAAAATGCTGTTTGTTTTCTGTTCAATATAAGTCTCCTTCATATAATAGCCCATTTCCAAGATGTACTTCACTTGTCACTCACAAAGGTTTCAATGTGAGACTTCGTGCATAATGCTCAGTGATCCATGCTAGGTGAAAAGAATAAATTTAATTTAGCACAAAGCCTCATAGTGAAACCTTTGTGCACAACAAGTGAAGCATATCTCGGAAGTGGGCTATATGCACCTAAGCAGACCCCAACCTCACTTGCACATGCTAAATCAAGAAGAATTATGGGTTACTCTGGAAAAATGCATTATTGCTTACTTATTTATACCATGCAGTGAATGATAACCTAGTAAAGTGAACATCTTCAAATACTATCTAGACATAGATCAGACTTCATATGTTAGTCGCTCAGGAGACAACAACACAGACATGCAGCACACAAACCCCATAAAAAGCACTCTTCTCCACTAGTATCTCTTCTCTTTTGGTCTTCATATACATAGACAGTGCTTGGTTGTTGGGTGTAAACCGTTGTAGTTGGGGGCGGTCCATACTGTGGTTGTGGTGGTCCATACTGCTGTTGAGGGTACGGTGGGGGATAATATCCCGGAGGAGGGGGCCCCTGTTGGTTTTGCTCGTATCCTGGTGCAGTAGGATACGGACCAGGAGGAGGATAACCAGGATTGTAAGGCTGCTGATAACTCATCTTTTTCAGGTAGATTCAAAATTTATAATTAATGAGTAATGTACGTCCTTCGGTATGAAACAAGCTTGACGTAGGAATCTCGCTCAATATCTGCCACAAATTTGCTTTCTGTATCAAACTGAACTGTAAGAGAAATATATATCTAATCAGCGATGGAAAATAAGAATATCTGATTTGATTATTAGGATAAGAATATTGCTAAAGCGATAATTAAGACATCGAGAGGTGTATTCGAAGGAAATTATATTTGCAGCGTCATGCTATTCCTTCCTTCTTGATAGCTATATTAGCGTAGATTAACTCTAGACCCATTCATTTGTAATGCCCAGTCGTACTTACTTAAAATAAGAAAGCAATTAGTCCTCGTTTTGCGATATTTTGCCTGTTTACTGTATTTATAGTCGAGCGTTGCTTCTCTTGTCCGATCGGCTGGGCTCAGTCTTGCGTTTCGCAGCTCATTTGCGTCACAGATTACGTCATGTTTATTTGTATTCATCTCACACTTTCAACATGATTTACTTTCATTTCTACCAAAAAGGAAATTGCTATCACATAGAATTGTTTACATAGATTATTATTTCATTGCGCAAGTTTTATTTAAAAACTCAAGGCTCAAAAAGGATATAACTCAGTTTTCATGTTGGAATTACAATGAAGATTGGGCTCCCTGTGCATAGCCTAATCGATACTTTTCAGAAAATTGATAAAAAGTATTAGAAATAAATCGAAATAAAAAAGATTCAAAGTCGTTCAAAGAGGAATAACTCAGTCTTTAAAATTAGCTCTTATTTTAAAACTTGAAAAAGAGTATTAGCATTTTAATGCAATAAATATTAAAACGGTAACGTCTATGTACAAGTGTGACTCCGTGGCGCAATGGTAGCGCGTCTGACTCCAGATCAGAAGGCTGCGTGTTCAAATCACGTCGGGGTCACTTACTTTTTTTTTTTTTTTCCCCTTTTTTTTAAATCTTTTCCAAATTTCTAATTACCATAGCTATAACTTTATTTCACATTTATTTTTCTCTTTTTATCAATTTTTAATTTTTGATTATATCATTTCAAATGAAAGAGGGTCTTCCTAAGTCAAGACATACATATTTGTCTACGGTTAGGATGAACTGCTTACCTTAACCTTTAATAAATACCAAAGACGTTCTAGCACATTATTATCATCTGTCTCGAGAATCAAATATGAGGGCAAAAAATTCCATTACGAAAAATAAAATGAAGAAAAAATTTGGAGTGGGGATTTATATTTTCGACCAGGAAGTAGTAGGCTGTGTCCAGACGCTTACTTACCCTTCCCTCTCTCGACCCCAGAGCCCTGTTGTTCTTACTGCGCATGCTCGTGACAAACTGCCAGAGACTCTGAGAAACCCTAGCGCATGGTAGCCACAATTCTAGCTACCTGGTATGTAATGCGCATGCTCGAATTTGAATTATAGATAGAGCGCGCTCTCCCTAAATCAACGGTTTTTCATTTTACTACCGAAAAAAAGCCATTTTTATTGCTTTACAGCTACACTACCATTTTATAGACTGTCAAGGTTAATTGATATCCTTTATTCCAAGGTCTCTTGCTATTGCTAGTGCGTTTAACAAATTATTGCGTGAAATACTCTAACCAATCACAGCTCTTAAAAATGTAGGGTTTCCCAGAGTCTCTGGCACTTCGTCAAGAATGACAAAGGTCTGGGGTCGAGAGTGTACCCTTCCCCTCTGCGGAGAAGATCGGAAGAATAATACTGTGTAGAAGGATTGCGCAGGGTAAATTTCTTAATGGGAATTTTTATTTTTATTTTATTTTATTACTTTTTTTTTTCCTTTTGATTGATGGGTTTCGGTACAGATTTCGATACTTATTCTATTAATCGATACATGCCAGTTTCGATAAGGATTTAGATACATTAAAATGTTTTATTCTAAGGAAGAGTTTTTTGATCGAGAACACTCTAGAGGGTATGTAAATGCTATACAATAATTTTACATTTTTGTTTTCATATTCCTTCATATTTTTGAAGACATTCACAAAATCCAACCTTGGGCTCCCTGTGCTGAATCTTGATGAACAGGTGGTAACATGTTGCATACCAATAAGCTAGCAACATTAAAATTTATTTGTAATTGTCTCACATCTGATACATAGTTTAAGCGTAAAATGTTTCTATAAGTATACAACTTATAACGCAAAATTTAGGACCCAGGGCCCAGTTGTTCAAAGCCTGATTAGTTCTAATCCTGGGTTAACTCTATAGGTTTTATTAAGAGTTAACCCAGGATTAGCACTAATCGGGGTTTGAACAACCGGGCCCAAGTGTACTGTCACTAAAAAATCTTCCAAGATGCATGAATGCATTCATTTTTTAACAGGGGCTGGGTGGGTTGGAGGAATTAAGGGGTGGGTCAACTAATTTTTCACTCGGCCAAAGGGGGGGGAACATCTTTGATTTTCTGTAATAATTTTATTCCTAAGAGAATGACATGAGGTCTGAATTAGAAACGGGAATATAGTCAAACCCAAAGCAAAATGGCATGTACAGCAACAAACGTTAGGTAAGCTCGTATACACCCCAATAATATATGTTGTATATAGCAAACAGACTGGGAAAGAGAATTCGAGAAACATAATCAATCCAGTGCCCAATAGAATTTTCTTTCTTTTCACCCTCTTCATATTCTAGATCACTGTCACTTTTCAAGTTATTTGAAGCGCTGCTGACTCCATAAGCAATCAGACACTCAATGAGAGCGAAGAATATGAAGGTAAACGACACTATAAGATACCAATCAAGTGCCTTAGGGTAACTGACGCGGGGCATAGCAGCATTTATAGATCCCATGAGGAACATGATGGTTAGGATCGTAGTGATCCCCAGAGCCATACGATTGCCCATGTCATGTCTGTCCATCCAGAAGACAATCCAGCTGAGCATGACCACGAAGATGTCTGGGGCGTACACTTGGATTAGGAAGTAACCAAGGCGACGCTCAAAAGCAAACTGGACTGTTACGAAAGAGAAATTGCCTGTATCGAAGTAAAACGATACGACCAAGCATAAGATATAACTGCCTTATACTGCTCTATTAATCCTATTCGTATATAGCTAATTCACTTAACGTTGTCGCTGAAAAAAGCCTAAAGCCTGAAGCTTTGAGAGCGGAATCATGAAATTTTTTTCACCGTGACATTGTTACAATAAGAAACTCACTGTATGCTTGTAAATTCTATAACTTGGACATATATTCCTTAATTCTTATAGACAGCTTACAGCGACGTTTGTTGGTAAACAAAAGATAAATGAAAGCTTTTAGGCTTTTTTCAGCGACAACGTTAATTGAATTAGCTATATCTGAAATGCTAGTGGACAAACATGGAATCTGGAATCCAGATTCCATAAATTCCGAAATCCACATTGAATCTGGAATTTCCGGATTCTATTACACGAAGGGACAGTCTGTTTTTGCTAAAGCAGCTGAATGTGGTTCCATGAATTTCGGATTTCCTGAAGAAATTCATTTTCCAGGCTACTAATACAAATCTCTGTTGTTAACATTTACCAACTTGATCAAATAAATAGAGAGTTAGTCAAGTTTCATTGGGTTCCGCTCACCTGTAGAGTAAAATTCAGTCGTGCTGCTTTGTACACCAGACTTGAAAAAGAACTGAGCTAACTCCTTTCTTTCAACCTCCACTGCCTTGTCATTCAACCACTTGTACACAATATCCGTGGTTGGAAAGCTGTCTAAAAGAACAAGAAGCACGAATAAGGAAAGAATACTCGTGGAAAACTTTTAAATGTTTGTGCTTATAGAATCTTAGTTCAATGAAACTGATCACCCGAAATGCTATGAAGAGGCAAGCGTGGTCCACTGATAACATGATTTTAAGGCTCGACAGTACTGGGAATGGGATGAAAAGTTGTTGAAATTATTCTGAAATCAAAATAATTACCTAATGCAGTCTGTGAAGCAGCACTTTTATCGTGGTGAGAAGCAAAGGCGTAAAACGCTGTATGGTGCGCCCTACTTGGTTTGATTCGTAACATTGTGAATATTAAAGAATCGAACAAATGGAAGAGGGTATTACAATTACAGCGGTTTTCGTAGGAGTGGCAAGCTTGCGGTACTTCGGACTTATAGCACGTACACGGTACGGTATGCAATAAAACTGACATGGCTTCCTATTGTTTTCGCGTTAATCATCCAATCACAACACGTAGTTACCATCATGGTAAAGTACCGTTCTGCTGCAGTACGTTTACGTTTTTGCCGTATCGTTACGCACTCATACAAAATCCACTCTAAGACTGCGCCCGCAGCTGTAAAGAAAAACAGTGGCGTTCGAGTTAGTTTTGGTCAGCACTAGATCTTTGCATTTAGAAAACAAAATTTTTGTTTGCGCTAAATGCGCACTGGATTGATGCGGTGCCGGAATACTAACATTCATGATTTAGCATCTAATGCAATACTTACAACTGCCAAGTGTAAGATCACATTTTTGTACGTCCATTGGAAATTCTCGGAGATCCATGTTACACTCTGCGGTTACTTGCGCCCTGGGAGATATTGCGCAATGTTATAGTAGGGGTTATTTTTAGCATATCAAAGTTGTTACAATTCAAAATGGCTGCATCTGGCAGTTGCCAAATAATCCATGCCTTTAGTTAACAAAGGCATGCTAGCCAAACCGATGTGCTGGAAGTTTGGCCTTAAAGTTTCCTAACCGATTTACCTTGGGTGTAATGTTTTCCCATTTCAGACCACGTGTCATTCCCTTGGGTATTGTTTCTTTGTTTCTCGGAAACGCTTGAAAAGATACGTTGTATGAATGAGCCTTAAACAAAGAATCTTATTCTCAAGGAATGACACGTGGTCTGAAATGGGAAAACATTACGTGGAAACTCATGAATTGGTAAGAAACCACAGCCACATTTAATAGCTTTTTTAGTCGATGAAGCTCTTCAGAAGTTGCAATAATCCAATCAATAAATGCACGAACAAATCGATCTATGCATTGCACACTAGTAGCAAAGCCTTACGTGTCATATGCATTGCTGAAGAAACAGTCAGTCAAGCATCAACTCCGCTCCCCCTCCTACCCCTTTCTTACCACCACTACCCCCCCCCCCAGGACTAATTTCTTGCATGTGTTATCCAAGGGTACAAAGTTTCAATACTTACAATCTGCTGTACAGTACCAAACCATCGGGATACAAGGTTACCATGCTGTTTATTGAGTCACTCGCTTCCCCAAGATTCGATTCTCGAGCGTTCTCACAGTATACATCAGGTTTCCACATATTCTCTGCAGTTAAGCCTGTCATGGCAAAAGTACGGTTGACCTTTCCGACAAGACGATCGTCCTTCCAGTATTGACGAAGGTAGAAGAATAGTTTGTATTCCTGAGTAAAAATATTAACAAGGCATTACAAGTTACTATAGACTGATTTAACACATACGTCGCGACTTCAAGAGACGTGGACGCGCGTGAACGCTCACGGTGCGAGTGTGTTCTTTTAGATGCGCGCAGTTGTCTTATAGGTCCAGGTCATCAACAGGACCCGAAAAAAGCTACAAATGACGTCTTAACGAGGACATGATTCTAGACATACCGCGTGCATCACATGGGAGACCTCGTTTTCCGATAGAATAGGAAATTGGAAGCTGGAAACTTTGTTTTCCAATAGAATAGGACTTTTGGAACGCTGCGTTGACTTTTAAGAAGGGAGGGTAAACCAAAGAACCCGTCGTAGAACCCTCAAATATCAGCGGTTCTAAACACCCCTCCCCCCCCAACCAAAATCCTGGATCCGCCCATGAATTAACCCTCCCCAAACTTGCTTACCATGCTCGTCTCGTCGATATTTGCGAATGAATTCACATAAATACTGACTGATACCTCTGTTGGTGCACCTTAGAAACACAAACAGCGTCTGTTATCCATCTTAACGGATCATTTTAGAGATATATAGTTCCCTTTTTTCCTTACCTTGATGGTTTGGTCTCACATTTTTGTCGTAATCCTTGAATATCGTTTCAACAACGCTCGCTGATGAATTTTTGGCAGAGCTTGACGATAACATGAAATAGAACGGAGCTGTAACTTGTTGCTGTCATGTTGGCATGTTAATGTTATAGTTGTTGTTTTTGAGGTTGTTATCGTTAACAATGTTTTTATGAGAGTTAATGGCCCTGTTGTTTTTGTTGTTTATAATATCTAACTTTATCCAAAAATAAAATAAAATCTGACGATGGGATCACTTTAAAATCACATATTCAGCGAAAAAATAAATGACTGGCAAACATTTTTCACATACCCCCCCCCCTTAAAAGACTTTATTTAAGTTATGGTTTCCATCCCCTCTGCAGTCGCTGTTTGTCGTCGTTATGCATGATCGTTGTTGTTGTTCTTTTATGAAAGTGACGTAGTACATGGTATATCAGTAAGCTAAGAATGGAGCCTATTTTGTCTTCCAAATCATGCATGGCTTCTGTGTGCTTGCGCCTTTGTGATACTATTGACAACAACAATCTTAAATAATGTTAATAGTATGATGTGCCCAATATTAGTAACATGTAATCATCACACAGTGCAATTATTACACAATTACCAGATCATCGGCACCAGTAAATTTAAGGCAAAACATACCTTGTTCCATAAAAAAGGATGCAAATGATCAACCGAATATTGATGTTACTATAGATCATGATACTGCATATAGTCTTCTCTAGGTTCTGTTAATGATATAACTAAAAAACAAATACCAGTCAATAACAAAGGATCGAGTAAGTGCCGTTGAACCGTTTTCTGGTCTTAAAACCCTAAAATGTTTTGTGTAAATCAGCACAAAGTTAATCTTCTTTACTTAAAAAGAAATTCTTGTTCTAGAACGACTAAAAAACCGCTTCCACATGTTATGTTTAACGTTTAACAACCAGTAAAGATTCGTAGCGACGTCACTTGCAAAGGCCTCACAAGACCTCACTTTTGTTGAGTCAACTTAGCACGCTTTGTAGATCCGAATGATGCATTTAGAGCTAGAAATTTTAGTAAGGGGGGGGGGGAGTTTACTTCATCTTCAGTAGCGGTAAAACTCTGCTCTCGTAAGAATTAGTACAAAACTCATTACGAGCTTATGAACGAATAACTTAATGGTCTCCAAACAATACTACCAACAACTTACCCAAAAGCAATGACCCGCTTCACCTATTTTTTATAGAATACTGAGTGCGGACAAGATGTATAAGCAAGAGAGCAATACACTTCTCAAAATGAAATTAGTGTTCACTGCCTTCTCAGTAATGGCTGCCAAATTGCATACTTCATAAGCTTAACGAAGCGATAGATGGCGTTGATAAGCTGTCTATATCGAAAAGATCTTTTGTGGGACTCAGTGAAGGAACAAAAAGGGGTAATCTGCGTAACAAGATTAATAAAAGAATCGTAGAACTTAATACAAAGAGTGCCACAGTTGGTATTGTGGGATCTTACTTATATTGGTGAGCCGAATTCGGGATGCGAGTTTAAAAAAAACGGGAAAAATAACTGAAATTAAGGCGGGATTGGGGTTGCTTCAAAGAATTAGACGGGATGACAGGATTTTTGTGAAAATATCGGCGGGAACTTAGGATATCAGAACCCTAATGCGCAAGTTGTGACAGGACCGTGCAGTTTAATTTAGAGTTATGAGAGTTTGAAGATCTTGATGTGTATGACATCATCTGGGTGTTTTTCTAGAAAGTAATTCTAAACTACAGAAGGCGACGTTTTTTAAAAAAGTCAAAATCCTACTAAGTTATTTGGACAATTGAGGATAATGCTTTGAACATGATACATCATCTGTAACTTACAGATGTTCGCCTTTCCCGAATCGAGCTGAGGACTAGTCGAGTTCGCAAAGCATCTCAATGTATGGATTGTTTGGAGGGACAAGAATTACAAGGAATACAAGGAATATATGAAATATAGACGAGTGTTTTTCGAATTGCTAAGGACTAGATACTCAGATTAATAACAACAGACTTCCTCTTCTTCTTAGACTTTTTTCGAATGAAAAAAAAATAACATCGAAACTAAAAAGAAAAGTTCTAAATTTACTCAAGTAGCTATCAGTGGTCACCCATGATCCGAGAACTAACCCAGCCCAACAGGGCTTGACTAACTGTCTTGAAAGCACAACGCATTAATTAAACAACTGATCTATCGCTTTCCGAAAGAATTATCACAACAATGCATGCGAAAACAACGCACCAGATAGACTCGATTATTTTTCTCTTTCAAATCGACGTAAACTGTGGTTAGAGCAAGGTGTTGGTCGTATATGGTCTGGGGGCCGGCCAGCCTCTCCCCTGATGCTTCGGCAAAGATTCTCTAACCCCTAAGATGA
>WUAP02149454.1:0-25025 GCA_015163945.2 Stichodactyla helianthus
TCCTCAACCTTCAAATGCCGAATCTAATGCAAATGAACTTAAACAAATAAGTTTTGTTCATTTGCATTAGATTCGGCACATGTGAAATTCGACGTCTGAACCGGGCCTAAACGTTGCCTCAGTCACTTCATGGCGGCCAGTCCTCGGTAATTGAGTTGGCCCACGAGCTGTTGATTCATGTGCGCTTCGACAGTTTTGACCTTCTCAAGATCCAGATATCATGAGAAATCTGGAAAAAAGGAAAAATAAAATAAACTTGAGAGATTTTTGAAAATTCGACTACCACTTCAGAGAAACTACACTGGGATTTGCTTATATTTTTGCGCGGGCTTGGAAGAAGGGGGGAAAAAACGTGTTAAGAATCTAGATCACTGGTTATGGGCAATAGAATACCAAATCTGTAGGAATTTTTCGAAAATTATCACTGGTACTGTGCAGGGATGTCGTCAAATCGCAGGCTTGGGAATAGAATCAGGTGGACAGTTTGAAGACCCTATCTACGGTATCAGAATGCGTTGCCGAAGCTTCCTGTGTTGGTTGATTAACACAAACAATGCTCTAATAAACCAAGAAGATTTCTAAAGCGTTCTAGTTGCCATAGAGGCAGGTCCTTGATTACTTTGATATAGAGTGCTAGCCATACCGTAAAGCAATTACTAACTACTTGGAAGTTAATAGTATTAAGTTATTAACCATTTAGCTATTGACTAACTAAGAATTCACTCGTGCGTGAAGAAACACAAAAATCACTAGTGGTATATTGCTTTTGTTCTCACCGTCTGCCTCAATATCGCTATTTGTTACGAAATAAGAGCAAATAGATCGTATAGGGAACTTGTTTTGTCCTTTAAGAATTTGTTTTTAGTGAAGGACTTAACAAATATATTTCAAAAATCATAAGAAACAATATGAAGTTTTCAAAGTCCTTAAGGATCTCGTCAGAAAACATATCTAAATCACATGATACTTTTTTGGGATTTGTTTCACGGATATATGGTGTGCACTCTAGAATCGACTTTTAGAAATATTTGAAAATCGAAATGGCTAATATTAACCCTTCATTTTACTGGGCTCCCGTGATTATTACCAATTAATTTTAACCACGAGTATTGAGGCGCAATCTATCTGGAAAACTCAAAGTCCCGTTCGGATTGGTTATTAGAGTAAACTGCCCCTAACGTCTACGATCATATTTTGAAAATCCATTCTCTATAGCGTTTCTGATAATATTGGTCATTTTTATTGGTTGTGCACCCACATATTCTCGAATGATAAAGGGTTAAAGATTTAGAAATGCAAATGAGATGACGTCAACGGGGTGTTAATTATAAATACAAAAACAGACTGAAGTAAATTAAAGATGATATTTCATGTTCAAAGCATTATCCTCAGTTGTCCGAATGACTTTGTAGGATTTTGACTCTTTTTTCAAACAGCACCTTCTGTAGATTAGAGAAGATCTTCAAACCTTTGTAACTCATAAATGGCCCATCCATTACCAGCAAAATTAAACTATTTTATCAAAAACTTTCAAAATATAGTCGTAGGCATTAAGGGCACTTTAAGAAGTTTTAAAGAAGAATTTTAGGTCCTTTTTAAAATACTACACTTAACCACATTTGACTCAATCATCAGATAAAAGTCAAAATGAATTTAGGATTAATCAAATTTAAAGTTTTGGATTAAATTGACGTCGTATGATGGTTGTTTCAATCACTGGTTTCTTGTAGAGGGTTAAAGTTCTGATAGCCGCCATCTTGTGCATCAGAAATTAGTCAAAAAGTCTTTTTATATAGGGCACACTTTAACTGGAGCCCAGCTCTGTTGTGTGTCCCTCACCATCTTTTCGTTTTATTGTTAGCTCATTTTTAATTATTCTTAATTCTTAATTTCTACTTTTATTATTACTTTATATATATATATATATAAATAAAAATAAATAAAAAATGAAATGTTTATAAACGAAAAAAGGATTTCGCTTCAATAAGGAAAAAGATTCTTTTGTTTTACCTTAAAAGATGGTCGCCAGCAGAAGACACTTTGACGTCCTTCAGTGCACATGGAATTGTATCAAAGCCAATCAAGCTTGATGGTATTGTGGATCGTTTGAAACGAAATGCGTCTTCGGTTAGAAGAAAGTGTTGTAATAATGATTCGTAATATTTTCATTCCCGGCCTTATGACGATCAAAAGACAAAGGCATTGCGGCCATGTTGCAGTTATGGATTTATCATGTCAAGTTCAAAGTCAAGGATTAGATGCGCGCTTAAAGGTGGCTGCCTACCATAGAACGTCCGATTTGTGCGCGCGCACAAACTAAAGCTTAAAACCGCTGAATTTCCTTCAAGATTTTAATAGGGAACCATACACGTTTTGAGCTTCAACAGGCCGAAACCCTAAAATTTTGCACGGGACTCTATATTTTTCTTTCAATTTTCTGAAAGAACAGGTAAAAACAATCTCTTTACAAAGTTTGAGAAAAAACTAATTACTTTAACTTATTAAAAAAAGCATTGTGTCTGTTTTTGTTGTTATCTTTTGAGAGCGATTTTTGGCTGATTAAACAAAATAGCCTTCTGAAGCTTTTACGTCACGCTAATCTTATGCAGTGAATTGTGGGATATGTTTGGGACAGAAAAACAAAATGGCGGAGTGCCTGATGAAGCTTTCGACACAAGATGTCCCAGGGGCAATGCTTTCTTTGAAAGAAACGGAGGATAATAGTGTCCAAGACTTAAAAAGATGGATAGAGACGAGAGGCTTTTCTGTCGGGAAAGCAGGAGTCAACTGCTTTTGGAGATTTATACGAGTTTTCAAGGCAGAAAAACTGCCGTAAAAATGGTGAGCGAAAAACTAAGTTTATAGGTTTTTTAGCTTGTCGCTTTCGCTTTAGAAAGTGCTAAAAGGAATGGAAATATATTAATGAATTGAATTATATGAATTATTTATAAATTAACTGACATCGGTTTAGTTTTGTTGTTTTGAGCCTGGCAATCTAATAGTTTCATCAAACTAAATATCGTCTTTTCTTTCTCACTTTGCTGCTACCAATTCATTAATTTTGTTTTGCTGTAAAAATAAGGTTCATATAAGAGTGGAAAACTCTAATGGATAACCAAAAGATCGTTATTTAAAAGAAGACAGCTTTTCCGCTCACCATTTTTACGGCAGTTTTCAACTCTGCCTTGAAAACTCGTATAAATCTCCAAAAGCAGTTGACTCCTGCTTTACCGACAGAAAAGCCTCTCGTCTCTATCCATCTTTTTAAGTCTTGGACACTATTATCCTCCGTTTCTTTCAAAGAAAGCATTGCCCCTGGGACATCTTGTGTCGAAAGCTTCATCAGGCACTCCGCCATTTTGTTTTTCTGTCCCAAACATATCCCACAATTCATTGCACAAGATTAGCGTGACGTAAAAGCTTCAGAAGGCTATTAATGTTAAATTTTTAGCTTATTCTCGCAGCGTTTTCTTAAATATTTTTATGTAGTTCTCGAAAAAAACGTTTAAAGTAGATATTGTGAAAGAACTACTTTCATAGCTTTTATAGTTTTTGAGTTATGAATTATTTTGCATGAAGCTTGGATTTCGCCATTTTTCTTTCTAAAACTTGATGGTAAAGATTGGTAATATTAAAAATTCGATATCTCGAAAACGAGCTCGGGACGCCCCATTTTTCTTTATGTATTTTGAGGCAGCGTTAAATTCTGTATAAAATAGCTTTCTAAGAAAGGTTTCTAATTACTTTTTGCTAAAGTAGTCAGCCACCTTAAAAAATAGATTCGTAAACGTAAAAGCTTAGAATTTCCTAATTTTTCAAAATGTATAAAACAGTTATTGAATTCGGTTTTCGCATGATATCGTAAATTATCAGCAGGCTACGGCTTCGGCGATAGCACAAACCTCGGTCTTGATAATTTATGACGGCATCACGCTCAACCTGATCCAATAATTGCTTAATATTCTACGATATTCTACGATATTAATATTCTACGAAATACCACCAACACGGCCGCAAGTGAGAAATGGATTTCGGATGTAACAAAGAAAACGATTGAGACTTTTAACAACTCCCCATTTTTGTTAGCCCCAACGACACAATAGATAAACAACAACAAATATAAACAGATACTTAAACCGCCCTATATCTTAAGAACTGAGGTTTTTAACGCCACTTTTTTGTTTACCTTTCCTTTGTTGGACTCGTATTTGTCTTTCAACAAACTTTTAACATAAATTTATTCTTGAATGTGTTGAACTGGTTTTGCTTTCAGTGTTATTTCAAAGACAGTGTGTATATTACTAATGAACAAACAAACAAGCTAATCACGAGCACCTGGAGAAACTTTCAGTCAGCCTGCACTCGAAGTTTCGTATAGGGAGTAATTTCGCTTGCACAGGATCGAATAATCAAATAAGGATTTCTAGTCGTTAGGATTTTGAGCAAGTTTGTATGACTAGGGACAGCGGTTGAACAGATCAGACCAAACAGCTTTTGTTTCGTCTCATTTAGGCAGCTTTGGTTCAGTTTTTCTTTTCTCGACACACAATTCATGTTCAAAAGAACCGTTTGACGTCATTCCATATTGGTTCTAGCTTTATGTAATCAAACGAGGAAAATCTTAGAGCTCTCTTGAGACTGATTTTCCAACCACATGGCACATTTGAGGTGCTTGAGTTAGTTTTATCGTGGCGCTATCGGGTAGAGTCATGCACATAACGAAAAATGACAAACTCTCGCCACACAAAATTATATGATGAGAAGATAATCAGTCAAAGATGAAAAGATTGCAGCAAATGTCTTTGTGTAAAAAGTCATTTGTTTTGACGATGTGTTCGTGATATTCAAACTTTACAGCGTGTATGCACGCGCTTTACGAGATAAAGACCCGAAAATCTAATGTTTTGTGTTGACGAGTTGCCATCATTATCCGCTTAATACTCAAAAACGCGGCAATGTGACTAAGAACGGATTAGTAGGTCCTTGTCGGTTAATAGAACTTGTTATAACCAAGTGAGTTAACATGTAAACACAACTTTCTACCATATAGCAGGTTGTTGAATTTTTCAAAAGTGAATGAGAACAATTACGGGTCCTTTCTGGATTGATTTTAGCTGATTGTTCCAAAGAATTTCTCCTAGCTTGTTTTTACACTGCTTGTCTATTTATTATACGTACTTCTCAGTAGATGAAGTCTTATAAAACACACCGAACAATGCACTGGCCCTCGGGAGGTACGAGGTACTGGAACACTTCCGTGGGCCTTTATCATCGACACTTGCAGATTACTTCCTAATGTCATAAAGAGCTCAAAACAGTAAAGATAAAAAACTCGACTAGACTCATCCGCTGGTTATCTTGGAGTTTTAGTGTTTAACCAACTAGTAATGATTTTAATTCCTTCCATTATCGGTATTTTCCAGTTCTTTTCTTAACTTTCTTGAATTCTTACATTTATGGACAAATATATTAAGCCTATGTCTGGATTTCAGAATTGCTTTTTCCAAAATTAATTATTTGTGACACCAAAGTTGGTATCAAAATAAGACATAGTTATGATAAAGTAATTCATTATTAACGAATGGAAGCGCACTAATTCTCGGTAATATTATGTGGATATGCAAGGGAACTAATTTGGAAAAGTTTCGGAGTGTGATTTATACCTTTGTTGATTCCTCAATTCCCTAAAATCCTTACATTTCCTAATCGTAAAAATGTCTTTTGAAAAACTAATTGAGATGCAAAAATACTCAGAATTGTACAACAGTAAATTAACGACTGAAAGGAGTTTATTTAACGAGTTCATTTGCGTCTGGCAATGCTGAACGGTCACGTTTAACTTGAACGGCAAGTCTAAGGCCGGTTTGTGGACTTAAAACTTTATTTTGATCCCCAATAAATGCGATAAAAGCAAGGAGACATACACTATACCGTAAATTTCTTTCAAAGTATGGCTTATGATGTGAGTTGACTTAAATCAGCGAAAAGACAAAGAGATTTGATGTAAATTTACGATGATTGATAGACGAAGTGTCCATTAGTTTCCTATTATTTTTGAAAACAGTTATCATCTGGTAGAAGAAAAAGAAACCTCTCGTTGGAATACATAGTGATCTCTGCTCTAGATAGATCTGCTAGCTTTAAGCTTTGACTATCTATCTGTATTTTCAATAACAAATCATTGCAGAAATCAAATGTCCTTCCCCTGCATTTTAGCTGAAATAAAATCTTCCGCCCCTTTCAATGGTCTCGAAAGACCTTTTTCTTGTTTGTTTTTAAAATTTTCACAACTTTTTCTTTTACCCAATACAATATTTAACTATGACAAAGATAATATGACTCGATCGCCTGAAAAACAAACGCTTGTCTAACAAAATACAGAATGCATAACAAAGAATTTCAGGTGAGGTATTGTTAGCGATGGAGATAAACGGGCTTCGCATTAGTTTTAAGCTTCTTGATTTCCAAACGCCTTAAAAAATGAAGGATATGAGCAGATCATGAGGTTAAAACAACAAGAATAATATAAATTTACCAGCCCCCCAAAAAGAAACAATTTTTTCTCCATGCGTTGTACAATGCAACTTAATTATGTAACTTGTGTTTAATCACGCTTTGTTTAGTTATAAGATGTTGAGGAGTGTTAAAGTTTTAAAAATATCAAAATAAGACAGAGTTCATCCCTGCATTCAGAAAGGTCCTTTTGAATAACGAAGTTAAAGCCTTTACTTGCAAAAAACCCTGTCTCTTGAAAGCCCAGAAAAAAGTGCACAACGATTTACTGAATGCCAAGTATATATATGATATGTATTGTTTATAAAGCGGCCAACATCGATTTTTAACTAGCGAATTTAATTGCTTCAACAAGTATATAGCTTATTCTAAGAGAAATAAACTGCGTTATAATCCAAAACAACAAAGAGTCTAGTTCAATTTATTGGTTACAAGGTATCGAGAGAATCTTTGAACTTCTTACATTTTCTATGGAGTGACTAAAAGATATCAAGCACCCTCTTATTGTTGTATTTCTTTGAAAGATATAACGGATGGTTTAAACGTCTGTTGCTTGACATAGTATTTTTTGGATTATTACTACCTGTCAGCAAAGCGTAGTTTTCAAAAGTTTATATGAAATCAGCGTGAAATTAAAATGTTTTGGGGGAATGAGGATTAAATTAACGTTTATTTCTTAGCTAACGATGGGCTGACTTGATCTTGTGCTGGTTAAAGTGACGGTGTCGCGTAGGCTCGGAAGTTGCTGTTTTGCTTCACTTCAAACAGCCACTTGAGGCAAAAAGAAATGTAATAGCACTTGCATTTGCTAACTTTCGAGACAAACTTCTCCCGAGAAGCGCTCAATGTATTTAGCATTGTTTACAAAACGTGGCACCTTTTTTTTCCTCTGAAATACACTTTGTACAAGCTCTTGAAATAAGGAATTTGTTTGCTGTATTCGCACACATCGAGTTGCTATGTTTCTAAGCGTTTAGCATGATAAAGGCTCCTGTCGTATTATTGTTCATTTAGTGTATTGGAGAGAGTTAAGTATGGAAATCTTAGGCGATTCTAAACAAACTAGTTTCGGAATAATTCAAGTGATTAGGGAAGTCTAACGATTTTTGTACTTTGAAATTATGGACCGAGCAGCAAATGACCTTGATTCTTTTGATTACGAGTTCTTAAATTTCCACATTTTATATTGGTTTTTGTGGTGGGCTAAAATGCGTTCTATTGTTATTTTTCGATACAGTTTTATAGAATAGCTAAGTCTCTCTCACTTGGTGAATTCGGCAGGATGTCAAAAACAATAGCAACTGACATGGCACATATGAAATAATTACCCAGCCGTTCTCAAATGTGATTGGTCAAGCAAACGCCCAAAAGTGGCTATAAGCCGGACTTGTAATAACCGTGTGCCAGTTTGAGAGGCTAACACGATTGCAAAAGGAGGAAGTTTCTTTTTTTATACAAAATTTAAGGTTAATTTTAGCAAAAAATTCAGCACTCATCAATGGAGAAAACATCATTTTTTGAGAGCCAAACTCAGATGCCATCACAGTTTACTTACTCGATCCCGAGTCCTGACGATAAAAATCTGAAGCGTAAGCGACGAAGGAAATCCCCAAACCAACAAATAGCTCAAAGACACGCAGCAAATCTCCGTGAACGAAAACGCATGCAAAGCATCAACGAAGCATTCGAGGGACTCAGAAAACACATCCCGACATTGCCGTACGAGAAAAGACTCTCCAAGGTTGATACTTTACGCCTGGCAATCGGTTACATTGGGTTTTTAACAGAGATGATCAATTCGGACATGAGTCACAGTCAAGCTTTGCAGCCTTCACGAACAGAGCAACCAAGAAAAGTGATGATATGTCACCGAGGATTTGGTAAGAAATAATTTTCTTATTCCGTTTATACAACTGCCCTATAATTATTCAAGTTCGATTTCAATCCATCTGGAGTTTTCTCACATACATGTAGCGATCGTTGTTCAAAATATGACGTTTTGCTTATTTTTGCATTTTTGCCAACGCTTACCATGAGTATTCAGGTCTAAGCGTCCAAAGATACTACATAGGGTTTGAAAACGCATATCAAGCCAAGATTTAAGCATCCTTTTTTGCATTCATCGTGAATCTTTTTAATAATATAGTATTTTCCGTACAAAAAAAAACTTTGCTCATTTATACTTTTGTGTTATTGTAAACAGCTTCGCAGAATGAATACGGCCTTCCACCGTTAACTGGCCATTCACTATCCTGGACGGACTCCAAAAAGACCAAAGCTGTAACATCAACTATGACTGCAAAGATTTGGACGCCTGAAGATCCTAGAATGGATAACCCATCACTGTTTACGTCTCCGTTATGAAAGTAGGACAGCGAGTTAGCCTTACCTGGGGTGAACAAAGTCAATGTTAATTGTATTTTAACAAAGTTCAAATTATTTTTTGATACAGAAAAATATATGACGGCTACATAGACACACAAGTAAGACGGATTTGCACTTTTTTTTTGGCGTGCTTTCCTTGCTTATTGATAGGATATCCTCCATCTGACGTGTCGTCAGATTGTAATATAGTGGAGTGCTTGGTTAAGATAAAAAGGAAATATTTAAAATAGAAATATAACAAATCTTGTAAATAGCTTTAATAGTCAATTTTCCACGACAAATACAAAATATGTACATTACATTTTTTAATGAAAAATAATTAAGAAAAACGAAGCAAATATCAGTAAAGATTTCTTGAGAAAAATCTATGCATGTATGGTGGTTTATCTAATGGGGTTGATCTTTGATCGACTTATTATTCAAGCAGCTTTTATAACCGTGTGTGATCATGGGAGATTTTACTTAGAGCTTCAAGGTAAGACAAAAGGTCTAAACAACACGACACCAGGAGGATATTATTAAGCTGAACCATCCGTTTGTGCTCTATAGTGGCTGACCATGCATGCAAATGAGACATTAATGAGTTTAGACTAAGATCTTTTGTTCCGCATAATTTGAGTCCTTGATACTGTATCTGAACTTTAAACTTCAAATAGAGTCGACAAGCAAAAGGTGTATCTCTTGGTCCCAAATTCTTTGTTTCTGGCAATGGTTTGTTTGGTGTGTATTGTCGGAGTATATCTACATTCTTAATCTCTGAGGGTTTTTGGCGCTGGGTGGGTTTTCTCAACTTTTCCGCTCTTAGCAGACCGTATGGCACCGTCACTATCTTCCCAAGGGTGAGTTTTCTTCCTTTTAACAGCTAGCTGTTTCCTAAGAGCAAGTGTGTTAGGGATACGATCATTGACTTATCTCGTTCTCACAACGACCAGAAAAAACGCATTTCACTGTTACCATCTTTCACACGTGGACCATATTTGAAGAAAAAACATACAACATTTGTGTTTGTAGTAAGGGGATAAGAGATAAAGCAAAAACAAGGCAGTTATGGCTTTTGGTTCCCATTAAGACAAAATACTTGTAGAGCCGTAATTAACTAAGTCTACTCAAGTGTGGAATGATTTAGGATTGAGCATTCCACAATGGGACGTGGATAATTAAATGGGGTCCACTTGCACAGGGGGCACGTGTACAACCAGGCCTCACTGAGGGATGCATAATATATACGCCCTTCATCTCTACACTGCATTAATCGGTACACTTTGTCTTCACAGTCAAATCTAACTTTTTAACCCGATACACACATTAAAATTTGTTGTTATCGAGGGGCACTGGTTGTATACACGCATGAGGCGTTAGCCCAGGCAACAAAGGGGGGGACAGAGGGCCAATGACTATGGACATAAGAAGATTCCCTAAGATTATACCTTAAAGGTTTGGCTAATTGTTTCTGTCGTTGATGTCGGTAAGCTCTTTTGTAAAGATTAACCTAGTGTCCGTTGCTGGGTCTAATGGCCTTCTTTCCTATCCCAGCTGCAAATGTGTAATTGTTTAAGAGACAAGCAGCAGCTGCGGGGTGACTTTTCAAGACGAAGAGCCATTAATAGAAAGATGGAACAGGTATTATGTGCACACACGCTCTAGAATTTACACAATTGGCAGCAACCTGCGATGGCATCAATAGGTTTTTTTTCCATTCAATCACCACTAGGGACTATTCTGTGGCAACAAGCTATGATTGGTCCATTCACGACACATGAGATTTGTAAAGGGCCGTCTAAATTGTGCACTACTGGTCTGATATCCTTTATTCTAAGCACCTATATCTTTGTCTTAATTGTCATGCTCGTTTCTCATTGAACGCAGGCAAGCATTTTCTTTTGAAGGCAAAATAAAAGGAAATATACAAAAGCCTACAATCCATAATTCATTACAAGAAGTAGGTAATCCCAAATGTTGGGTATGTTCTGACGAGTTGGGAGTTGCATTTTTAACTAGTAACTGCAACTCTAGCTTCTCATCTTTATTAAAGGTGTTACCCACGCCATGCAGTGAATTAGATTTCTTTTGTTTGTAGAGATTTAAATAGGTGAAGCAGATGTTTCTGAGCTTTAAAATAAACCATGAATGTATAATCAATATGGGTAAGTTTGCCCATGGTTTCTTGTATCATGCTCTGGTAACATACCCAATGAACCCTTGGACCATACAGGAGAGGAATGTGCCAAACCTAGGTGTGTAGGCAACAACTTTAGGGACTAAACTGGGTTAATTTTATCGAGAATTGTTTATAAAGTGAAATATTTTAATTAACGGTGGAATAGTAGGAGCATTGTTCTAACATAATGTCAACACATTGACTGTAACACTCGAGAAGAACGTTTAATGCCCATCGTAAAACATCAAATATGGAGCACGTTGGAGCTCATTGATTCATTAAACAGGCAAGGTTTTTATAATAAAGTTCAAAAGAATAGAAAAGATACGTTTCAAAGACCTCGTTGTTAAGTGGATACGTTCATGAGTTTGGGATTTCCTTAAACGTGGGGAAATTCCTTTTGTTTGTTGAAAATATAAACAGTATTTATGCAAAACACCGAGGGTCTTTTGGCGTTTCCTCAAAATCTCAGCCATGAACTTAATAATGCCGATTTTTTTTCTTGCATGTTCAATGAACAAAGTCGCACACTTGATGACCTGCCTAAATCAAGCCACGTAAACTTCGAAAATAGCCTACAATTAGTGGAAAAACAGCCAGTTGTTTTGCGCATGCGCTGTCTAAGCTGAAAATTCAACGAAAAAAGGTGATTAAGCTTAGAGAGTGGGCTAACTTCCAAACGTAGAAATCAGTGGCTGTAATGCAGATGTTTTAGACGTGGTTTTCATCTAAAAGTGCCACGCTACCCCTTTTGGGTTCGTAGACTCATTTCCCGACATTTATTTATCAAATCGTCGGTTCCAGTGAACTACCATGAATATTTAATGACTCAAGGCATTAGCTCAAAGATTCGCATCTCTACTTTGTTTGGAGCGACGGATTTCTGTGACAAGGTTCCTCTGCTGATGGTTGAACGACATGTGCATGGTTGAGCGGCAATAGGCGTACGATCAGTACCTATAATTTCATGAGGCATAAGAGGATGTACTAATCAGTTCGACGAATTTTGTTGATAAAAGGCTATATTATGATCACAATTTCACTTTTACAAATCATTCAACAGATAACTAAAGGTAACCATCGAAATATCCTTTCTTTCTAAATTCTAGCAAGGTATAGAATTACGGGGGCGAGGACCTTAAAGTATCCGTAAACACAGCCTCTATTTCGCTCGTTTTTGTTATTAAATTTGCTTTCTGTCTTTAATAAACACTGTATCGGTTTTGTTCTAAGAAATTTTGTCAAACAATCGGTGAAAATTTTCATCGCGTTGGAGTTCCCAACAGAGATAAAGAAGACCAGCTATTATGCACTTAGTGGTGCTATCTAACGAAACAGAGTTATTAATCTTTCAGCCGAAAAGATACATATACAGACCACGTGCACAACGACCTCTCTCAAAGGCTGTTGTTTTGCACCAATTGTAATAAATGCATATATGTTTAGTTAAACTAAAGGGCAAAGGTGAGTTGCGAAATACTTTGTTAGGCTGGCGATCCTGTTGCTGATTAAAGCTCTGTGGGTTGTTTATGGTCAAAGAGTGAGGAAAGACTGCTTTTAAAGTTGGAAATCATGAGACCACTAGTGAGTCTCGGAAATCTCAGACAAAATAAAGGCTGAATTAAAAATAATAGTTCCCTTTTTTATGTAAGCCTTTTTCTCGCTACAATTTATTACCTTTTATAAAGGTTCTGTTTTGGACATGAGCTAAACAAAGAGCAAAGATATTAATAAGACTTACTTCCTATGGTGAAAAGAATCGATGGCTTATCGCGTTACCGGTGGCAATTAAACTAGTACAAATAATTAAGACTAAGGGATAATATGCTGAATAAAATATCCAAAGACAAAGCACCTCTAGCGGTACGATGTAACAAGATAGCTTTTTAATTTAGACACAGAAAAGAAATTAGCAGATGAAGAGTAAATAATATGATTGGCCTTCACATAACTTCAAATTTTGACTTCAAAATTCAAAATCTAATTAAGGGAAAAAATACTTTGAATCAAAACATCAAAAAAGGATATGACCAAGTGTAAGGTTAAGGAATTACTGGTTTATAACGATTTAACGAAGTGAAAAGATTTCCCTTTGATGTACAAAAAGGATTCAAATGATTGAAGAAATGATACTTTTTGTCTGAAAAAATTCATACTATTCGATTATTGCGATGTACATTTTTTGGACACCGTGACATTTAAAACCTTTTTTTTAATGAAGCAAAGGTGATTTGTTCCACTTTGAAATCGTCGCCGGATCGGCAAGCCTTTAGTTTGTGAATACAAAGTGTGGCGACACATCTACACAGTGTAAGGTTTCTTCGGCTTGAGTCTTTGGTGGTGATTAGTTCTACAAATAAGTGATTTCCTATCTCGATTTGCTCCAATCTTGAAAGGTTCTCGAGTTTCCTTTGAGGTCTTAATACACTAAGCAGCAAAATTATCGTCACCCAAGCAAGACCCAACTCTTAGCATATTTCATTCTAATTTGTGGTATTGTGTTGAGCCCAAGTGGACAAAGTTGTTGAGTTTTAAAAGGGGATTTTACCACTTCATTGAAAAGTACCCTAGCTTCTGTCTCTTTAATCTGTATATCCTCAATAGACTATCTTCATTCAAGAAAGGATACAATGCAGAATAGGTCTTGTCAGGGAGATCTTTGTTTCGGTCTTCAAATAATTCAGACAGCCCTATACTTCAAATATGCTAATCAGTTGTAAATGCCATATACAACATAATGACACGATTCTAGCTATTATGGTCTTCAATTAATGCATTCTTCATTAATAACTGTTTGTTTAGATTACAGCAGCTGCTTGGCGAAGGCCGAGAACCGTGGGAACTTCACATATGGTCACAATAATAGATCAATGCAAGAAAATGCGAGCAACTTCAAATCAAGGGAAAAATGACAGTATGATAAGCATGAAATATCAGAAGAATCAGTAGAAAAAAAGTTCATAATGTAATAAAAGTAATTAATAACCGAAAAAAAGGATTTTCCTGTCTTGAAAGATGCCACCTTAAGGATACATTCGATCGCTTCAAGACATTGTTTACCACATTTTTCTCCAAATCTCTTGTTCTTTTTCTTTTGATATTTTACTTGTTTATATATAATATAAGCAACTTTTTAGATAAAGAAAGAAAATACCGCTCAAAGAATGGTTTTCCGCCTACGAGTAAAAAATATAACACTTAACATTACTTAGATGAATGAGAAAAAAATATGAATTTTCGTACCGACGCAAAAACCTCAATCGACCTGTCATCGGACATAGCGGAAGTAGTGTTAATTTATTGTATGCAAACAAAATTACTTTGTGAATCAAATACCAATAAAATTGAAGCTTTAACGGGATTTTAATAGCGTTGGAAAAGCTAAGTCGATACACAATGTTTTATATCGTCTTAGTTTGAGACTGTCTTTTCGTTTCCTTAGTTTTAGCCAAGATAATAGAAGTTGAAAGCAATGGCAAATGGATGCGCGTTCTTTTTCCCGGAAAACTTGTTTGCCCAAGCAACCTCCATGATATTGGCAACGCATGCGGTCCAGCAATAATAATTAGAGATTTTGAACTCGGCAAGTGACTCCCTCCTGCGCCTTGTCTTCGTACTACTATGAAAAGACAACTAATTATGTTTCTGTAGGGTTCACTATTTGACAAGAGAAAAGAGCTAGACTTATCAAATATACATACGAAGAGTGTTACATTTTTGTTTTATCATTTCAATCGCTAACTTATTCAAGTATCGCGAAGACAAGGCTAGTCAGTATCCAACCCACACTAAGTACGTTCTAACTAGCTTCCGTCGGGTTTATCTATATCTAATCCCCAAAAGATCCAAAGTGACGAGAACGTTTTTAATATAAATATATCTCTTCAAAGTCGGGTTTTTAATAAACCCTTGCTCCGTGTTTTCATATTTCTTCACCAACAGTGAGAAATCTAGCGAAAGATTTATTATTATTCTGTATGATTTAGAACTCATTAAATCAATGAAAGGCTCCCTGTGTGCTTCTCGTTACTGCACGATTAAAAAACAAATTAATTCTTTGGACATACAATGATGAAATACCCTAGCATTTTAATTTTGTGTATGTAACAGCTGATTCTTGAGTTGTTGTATAGATTTTTGGTACCACTTCGATGCAAAGTTTTTTTTTCTGAACTTACTATCGTCGAATATTGAATGTTAATTCCTCACTTTCTGAAATGTACCAAATAATGTTGTGCTTGTTTTTAAAGTCAAATTCTAAACAATGGAAATTTCTATGATCTTGTACTTACACGAAAACAGCTTGCATGATATTTTGGTTAGAATTATGATGTAAGTGAAAGAGGCTGTATATCTAACAAGGTGGGAATAGAAACTGCAAGTGTCGTTGCTTTGTTTTTCGTTCATTTTTCTTCGATTTATTAAACAGGAAATGATCGTCCTTGACTGTATCATTCCTTAATGAAAAAAGGAAAAAAGTATTGTTATTTGACGAGATAGCATAGAAAAGGTTAGCTAAAACATTCAAATTAAAGCAGTTCCTTTCTGATATCAACGATTTGTCATTTCTATTTCGTTTGTATCCCGTTTAATTGCCAGAGTCCACAACCTAAGGTATAAATCCCTAAAAACCATACCGGAAAACGAATGTCTCAAACATTGTCTGTATGCTATAGTATATGATGATTGCAGATGATGAATTCTCAGGACTCTGAAGCCTTTTCTTGAATGTTAACTAGATTTTGAAATGGCTCTAACGAGGATTGAAGATAAGACACAAAGACGACTAATTTCAGTTCCATGTTGGTTTTTTTTATTATTATTATTTTTTTTTTTTTTACAGCCATCAATCCCCGTGAGGGGCTCTTCCGTGAGGTTCGGTCCACACACACACTACCACAGCATTCAATATTTACAGCACACAACACTCAACTCACGTGTTGTTTTGCTCAGAAAGTCATGGATAAAGAAAGACGAGGAATTTGTGTATGTCTGGCAGAAGTTTCGTTGTAAAAGAAAAAGGGGGGAAAAAAACAAAAACAAAAACAAAAAAACAAAAAAAACATTATGAAGTCGTCGGTAAGGTGTAGTATTGCTACAACTAGTTTTAAAGACAGGTGTGCCTTGTTTAAGCTACAGTGATTAGAAAGAATGTCGGAACCAAAAGGCCGGCCTAATGAATACGGCACGTCTCTTTCGACTATTAAGCCTCTCAAGTCTGTATTTTCTAATCCGTATTTCCTTCACTGGGTGACAACTGTTTTTAATGACTTTTTGATGGAAAGATCCGATAGCATAATCTAAAGAATATGTATACATGACAAATATTGATTCGGCAAAGCTATTTGAGTCTTATTTCGCCTCGATCAATATTCAATTAAGGTATCCGATGAAAACAACCATTAAAGGTCCACACGTAGCCCTTAGTAGTAAGTTAAGTATATGTGTTTTTTGCCTCAAGTTTAGACACACTGGGATCATTGAAATTCATATGTGCTTGCATCACGTTCACGCTGTGAACAAACTATTCAATACAGAAAATGCGTTTTCTTGTTTCAACTTTATTTAAAATATATATATAGCTTTTGTAGTGATCGAATAAAACAGATTTTGGCGGCGAAGTCGTGAGGAGAATCTAATTTGTCACCGACTGATATGAAATAAAATGAAACTACTAGTTAATTTTAACATTTGAAAACAGTTAACGACGTTAGACTAGCTAGCTTACAGAAATACTCGCTTCAGTAATAACGGTACATAATGTGACTTTCTAGAATAGAACTTTCTTAGGTTTAAATTTAAAAAGGAAAAAATTAGACCATTCTAGTAAACTATTAAGACACAATGGAGAACGAAACGGTATGCAACCGACTATTACTTGGTGAAATGAGCGAATGCAAAAATGCTTCTAAATTTTTGAAAACGCTTAGGACTGTCGTAGCAACTGGACTGCGTCGCTTTATCGAGTCCTTTTTTTTTTTTTTACAATAAATCTAAATCTAATTTAGACACAATTTTTATGTCTATAATTCAAAGCAATTGAAAAAGAGATTTCTTCCAGCAAGGACGCAAATGTAACAAGTATCACAAGAAAAAAATAATGGACTACAGTGTCGTTCTAAATGTAGTCAGTCTGTTACTACTATAATGAATAACTTAAAGCAATGGGCTGACCCACACAGCATCCCACACATCAGTGACAATAAAGATAGTCTTTGGCTGTAAAAGAAGGATTTTTTGACCTAAAAAAAAATTGAAACAATTTTTTTCTTTTTTCTTTAAATAGCCGAAAAAGAATGGAACAAATAGAATCTCCATCAGGGTAAAATGAAATCCATAAAAGCTTTGTGTATTAAAAAAAACACGGGCTATAATGAAGAAGACGATCTCTTTGAACATGGCGTTTTCGTTTTCGAAGACTCACAGAGGATAAAGCTTAAAAAAAAAATCTCAGAAATTCAATTTTCAGTCGAAGCTTCTCGTAACTGAATACAAACCTTAATTCAGTCGAAGTGTATTTCTGTAATAAAATACAAATAGTCCAATCAATGCCTTGGCTTGCTTTTCTTTTAAATTTTATCGTGGATTCCATTTTTTATGTTTGTTAGTCTCTATACTGACACATCGTTAGCCCGCAGACCAAGTTTAAATGAACAGAACCTCCGAGTAAATGAACTTAAATGTGATTTCCGAATCTATTTTATCTGAATTTTGCATCAAGCCGTGAGAATTTTTTGAGAGAAAACCAAAGGAACATATAGTGGTTTTCTCACGGCTGTTATGAATTATCATTTCAAATTATTTTTTTTTAAAAACTTAAGAGCAAACAGGCTCACTGTCTCCATATGTGTACATTCCAAGGGGGTTGACTGGCTGTAATGCCATTTTCTCGAATATATGTTATAAGCTACCAACATCGAAAAAATCAGAACAAATTTTCTCTTTCTTTATTGATCAAAAAATCTATAAACAAATCTTCTCTAGAATTACAGATACTGAATTTCAGTCATAAAATTTTATGTATTTTCTTAATCGTAAGAGGCCAATTAAAAATTCAGAAGCTAATTGTTGGTCCATTTGACTGATTTCCCCAGGAATATATGTATCTCGAGCAGAAGTACTTTCCTGTTATGTTTTAATTAGCTTCCAAGATTCAATCAGTTTTTATAATGGACTTCATTATTTTGGCAAACTGTTTAAGTTACCTCACTGGTTACAAGGCATCTACGCGTATAATAAGCAGCTGAGTAAACAAAAAGAAAGAAAAATTAGACTTTTGACTTTTGAAAAATGCCTCTTCCTCACTTGGTTTACCTTGTAGTTGCAAATGGAATATGTGCGAGATTTCAGACAAGAAATAAACGACAACTAAAACAACAACAACAAAAACTATATGTGTTATAGTTTGTGTTTTGGATTTTGAGCATTAAAAAAAATGAAAAACAGGGAACGAATTCGCAGTGCGTTTAGAATAAAGAAATTGAACTTCTGTTTATTCTAGATATTTTCACAAAACTATGTTGCAGCTAATATTACGAAATAGTGCTCCGACCATACTCAGATCGTTAGAAAAGACTGGAATGCGAAAAACAGAACCAAACAAATCAAAGAAAAAACTATACCAGAACAGAAGCCGCTTGTGATCGGGTTTGATGAAGTTCTAATAAAAAGTAAAGATTTCAGCCGAGTCAATACAGCTTGGTATCATGATGCTGTACGACGAAAGACTTTGACGAAGCTGTTAATCTTTTATCACCGCATCACGCTTCTTATTATTTCTTTTCATGTTTGACAGAGACATCTTCGGTAAATAATTAACACTCCTTTCACTGAATTTAGTCTCAAACAATAATATTATAGTAAAGTATTGTTAAAGGATTTTGGACGCTTTTTTTTTTAATAATAATAATTAATAAGTACATAAATTACTTTTTTTTTTTTTTTTTTTTTTTTTTTTTGTTTGTACGGTGAAGTCTGTTATGAACTTTCTAGAATGAAAATATTGAAACATCCTTGTCATTATCTGAGTAGGATAACAAAATTATTTGAATTTGAAAACAGCGCTTTCATAGATACAAAAAACATTTTTGCAAGGAAAAACCAAGACCAGTACTCAAAAATCCTCCGCGATGGGGAAGTTCCTGCTTTAAATTCTCTGCTTCAACATGAGTCAGTTCAATCTTAATTTTTAAAGACTTCACAAAATATTAAAGCTTCCTTTGGTATTGTTATCATCTAAGTGTGTAGTAATACAACAGCTAAACGCTCGACTTCAAGTCTCCTTAGTGCAATGACAATGTTCCAATAAAAATAAATGAATATAAAATAAGAAAATATAAAACTCCTAAAAATATTGTATAACAATTACACTTACGCGGATAAAAAAAACTTAACTATGCCGTCGGATTTTGAATCTCTTACCCCGCACATTTTAGTTTTTTTAAGCGAGAAATTAATATTATTGGATTCAGAGGCGGATCCAGGATTTTTGAAAGGGGGGTGACTGAAATCTTAAAAGATTGAGTTTACATTATAATATATACGGTGTGCAAGGGGGTTTCACGTGATCCGTAATTGAAAAGCATCAGAAGTAACAAAAAATGAAAACATTTAAAACATATAGAGAATAATACATGGGCGCGCGGAGATATGGAATTTATCTTCGAGTGTTCAATTGATATCTCACGAGTGAGCGCAGCGAACGAGTGAGATATCAAATTTGAACACGAGAAGATAAATTTCATATCTTCAAGCGTCCATGTATTTTTCTGTTTATTATATAAACTATAGTGTTTTCAAGGATTTCTACCACTGGATACTAAAATTTCGATTGGTTGATATTTTCACATGTGAAAAATATCGTATTTTTACGTGTGCTGAGATACGACATTTCTCAGCGGTAGAAATCCTTGTAAAACACTGTAGTTTATATAATAAATATATTTCTAAAATGCTGAAATAAAATGTGATTAAAAAGATAGATTTTACTGGCCAAAAAGGATGGGTGACTAGTCACCCCCGTCACCACCCCTAAATCCGCCCCTGGGATTTTACATAATTAAGGAACCACACACCTTTTTAAGTTCGTCAGCTGTTCGTTAAAGAAGACCAAAAAAGAGTTTTTTCTTTCTGTTTCAAAATGGTAGCCTGTATGAGGTATGGGTTAGGCTATGGGTGAAATACATTAATAAATATAAATTTGTGTGTGTGTGTGTGTGTGTGCTGCGTCGTTATGGGCATAAAAGTGATTTGAATTTAGCTATTGAAGAGTTAGGGTGGGAAGAGATAAACAATGAAAAATATGATTTGAACAAAGCGAAAAAATACATACAAAGCTGACGAAAGTCAGATTGTTGGAAAATACTGCATTCCGCATTTAAATGTTTTAGGATGTGTTTCAAATTTACGAAAAGTCTGTATAAAATTCATTTGAACTCGTTTGAATTGGGCGTAGCATGGAAGTATGTGGCTATGCAAATTCTAAATAAAAACATAGTAGTCAGTTATTTGACCACCTATTTTTAACACCTCGACTCCTAATTACATTATTTTGACCACACCTATGGATGTGTAACCGTTAACACGTTATGAAGGCAATGGCTTATTCTTATGATGATTACGGGGTGAGGCTTCTGGCAATGAACCAAACCCTTTGAATAAAGGATAAAGAAAAATATTCACAACTAAAAGTGTTAAGGGTTGGTGCCTCTTTCTTTAAAGTCTTTTATCAATAACCAGCCATTATCTTAAGGATCTAAGAAATTAACATTTAATAAACCCAACAAGGTGTGAGGAAAACAGGACTAGCTTATTAAGCAAATACAACAATAACCGTTAGTTCAGCAATCGTATCTTCCAAACTCAACAAATTAATAAACCCTGAAGCAAGCTAATAGAGAGAGAATAAGTACTGCCTAACAAAGTTGAAACCACGAAGTTATTCATTACAATGAGCCGACCACATTTGAAAACCATAAGGCTAGCTTTCTACCGTAGGCGGAAAACAATTGTCATAATAATTGGGCTTTCTGCAGTAATGATTTAAATCAACTTTGGATTAGGCTTAGTCTGTATCGATGCACTTTTTGACCTTTCAGCAACTCTTCTCGTTTACAAGAAGTTCTCCATGTGTAAGTTATACTGTCAAAAAGTTTAATCTTTTACGGAAAACTAAAGATGTCATACAAAATGGGATGTCCTTAGTATTATTATTACCTTAAACTATTTGTAATATTACTGAACTAAAATATGGAAGCATGATCTAACTTTTGCGGTGTCTTATAGTTAAAGAAAATTGCGTGCCCTTCCAGAGAAAAGCATTCAACAATATATGCTATTGACTCCACTTTGAAAAAATGAGAACATTTAACTTCCCTCGTGGGTATATACAATGGTCTTAATAGGTGAATTGTCTGTTGCTTATGATAAATGACTTGAATGAAAAGAAAAGAACGGTATTTAACTGGTCAGACATTCACGTAATGACCATGTTAGAACAAAAGACTCTTTAGGAGACACGCGTTAGGTCGCTTCTGGTGCGATGGCCAATTTCAATTCAAATAACTAAAAATGAGGCCTTCCTGAAGTTTCTTATTGAGCCTATTAACCAATAGTTAAAGATTTCAAAAAACTCCAATTGAATCCGCAGCAACAATGAACCGCGGATTAACTTTATATTAGCTGTTTTTTACTGAAGCGTCGAAAGCAGAAGTTCTAACTTTTCGGAATGCGTGATCAAGATAAGTAACACTTGAACGTCAAAGGCAGCTACTTTCCATCTTTTTCGGTAATTTAAAGCGAATTTCCCGAGGATTTTTATGCATATTCAACTTAATTAAAATGAAACTGAATGTCATTTTGGAGTCTATATCAGTTCTAGTATTTTAGCATAGTTTGCTAACTGGTAGGCGCTTCACCTATACCTTTTCTACATATAATAATCAAATGAAATGAAATATTCATGCATGATCAGATTATAGATATCAAACTTTCTAGTGTGTTAGAGAAAAACCATCTGTCTTATCCCTGGGACGGACGTAGACTTGTTCAAGATTTGTTAATTGATATATTTTGGTTAATCGATATATTTTGGTGGCTTCCTGAAAATGAGTAAATATAAAATTTTGAACGACCCTTTTTCCCCGGAGCCCTCAAAAATATCTAACTGCGATCATTAATTAATAGATGATTAATAGTTTTTCATAGTTTTGCATACTACTTAGTACTACTTTTGCCGACTTGATTAAGATTTTAAAACATATAGATTCCGTTATTCAGTTATCGATGTTCAGCAAATCAGTAATGCGCAAACTATGTGCATGTGCATTGCACACTTTCTCGTCTCTAGCGACTCTTTGATTCAACATTGCTCATAATCTAACACACAAGTAAAATAAAGAGTAGAATGATAGATATGATCTCTAGAAGAAAATACGCATCAAGTGGCATATTGAGGTTGATAAATAGAGGTTATTAACCGTGAGGACCATATAGGGGATATTGAACCAGACCAATCTCCCCATCCGGACCGAGCAAGATTTGTCAATAAATGGTTTATTATAGGCATGGCAAACAAAATTATCGAAAGCAGTCCATAAATGTTTGCGGAGAGGGCCGGATTTTTTTTATCCGGAACTCTCAGCAACCAATCAAATTGTTCCATTTTTATGCGGACCAGATTGTCGTATAATAATGAGCAGTACGACTACACCCCGTAATAATATTAAAGGCTGAGGTACTATAGTGCTACATTTATCTAGCAATTATCCTTCTTAATACTAAACTAGTGTTAAATGTATTACAAAGTTGAAGTATCGCACTTGTATTATAAACAAGAGGGTGATTCATGAGCTGCAATCATCTAGCATTTATGCTTCTTAATACTAAACTAGTGTTAAATGCAATATAAAGTTGAAGTACCGCACTTGTATTATAAATGAGAGGGTGATTCATGAGTCATCATCAAACAATTATCCTTCTAAATACTAAACTAGTGTTAAAAGCAATACAAAGTTGAAGTACCGCACTTGTATTACAAACACGGTTTGATTCATGAGCAGCAATCGTCTAACAATTATTGCTCTTAATAACGAACTACTGTTGAATGCAATACAAAGTCGAAGTACACTTGTATTATAGACATGAGTTAATTCATTCATTTTCATAATCGTTGTTTAAATGGCATTTAATAGCAAGGAGCTGGCGTTACATGGTTGAAGTAGAACTTGTATGAAATAATAAAGATAAGAGTTTGCTTTTTGATCGGCTATCGTATAGCAATAATCCTTGATTTAATGGTAAATTAGCGTTAAATGCAATACAAAGTTGAAGTACAAACAAGAAGTTCATTGATTAATTCATTTAAATCATTGTTTTAATGGCATGGAATGGCAAGGGAGTGGTTAAATGCAATACATAGTTAAAGTAGAACACCTGCATTGAAGACAAAGGGTTTATACAACAGCTGTAATTACATAGCAATAATCGCTTCGTTTTAATGACAAAGAAGGCTCTATATAATAGAAGAAGCCAACTTGCATACTAGAGGGTATTAAAGTAATGGGTACAAAGTTTCAAATTTCATCTATTAACTATGATATGTACAATTGCAATCAAACAGATGCAAACCGCAATTATTGGGTTTAATTTGTGATTTATGATTGCAATGAAGCAGTAATGATCATTTTTGTTTTAAACTGAAATAAAGGCTTTGTTAAATGCAATAAATAGTGCAAGTAGATCACTTGTTAGTGAGGCAAGTAACAGCAATTAACGGTATCAGTTTTGTTGGACAAACAGCAGTTATTGTTGTTTTCTTGGAAAACCAGTTTAAATAAAATAGGGTACCTAGAGCAGAACACCTGTGTTTATTACTTGAACGTTGATGTATGAGATGCCATCAAACAGCAGTTATCTTTCTTATCACCGAGCAGTGGTAAGCAAAGAAAGATAGCTGAAGTTTACAAAGCACTTGAATTTAGAGACCAACTTATTTGAGCTGTTATTGGTCTTTTACGCAATCATTCAAACCGCATCCGGCAGACTGAATTAGCTATTAGCCAAATTTTTGTATTTGGTTTTACTTAGTCGTGGTGTTATCAGTAGTATATAGTATGAATTGTTGAAAGGATAAAAACTATGATGTTTTTTGTTCGCTTGTTTGTTTGTTTTTTGTTCGTTTATTTATTTATTTTTCTTCACATCTTCAATAAAAACCTCACGGAAGTTCAGGGCCATTGCCTGGGCTGAATGTGCCTTCCTGAAAGAAAGGACTTATGCTCTTGTCAATGGAAACCAAGAATCGTATTCCCAAGCGGTCTGTATTGGGAAAACATTACGCCCAAGTGAATATAGTCTATTAACAGAGTTTGTTTTATCTGCAAGCCCATCCATAGACTACAACTTCTTCAATCTTTCTCTCTCCGCGTGAAAAGAAACACGTTTCCATGAGCAGAGACTCCTGGGTAAAATCAAATATGGCGGGAAAGTCATTCAGCTCAGTCCAAACTCGACCCCACCCCACCGGGCACATTCAGAACTAAAATCGGCCAATGCTCTATCCCCGCTCGGGCAAGATAAAGTATCCAAGGCCCCTACTAAACCCTACCTAAACTCCATGTTTTCCTTTGATGGGGATATCCAATGACAAGTGCATTACTGGCCGGCAAAGACTTAATAACTGGACGTTTTAAGAGCATTTAAATCTAAAGCTACACGGATTAGGGAGAAGTCGAAACAAGTGTGTAAGGTCACTGAGGATCGAACCATGGACCTCTCGCTTTCAAGGCAGCGCATTAACCAACCATTTGCTCCTGTAGGTCTAAATGAATTTAATTAAACTGAAATCACCTTTTCATTTACTTATTTATTTATTTATTTATTTATTTCTTTGCTTATTTATTTCTTTGCTTATTTATTTCTTTGCTTATTTATTTCTTTGCTTATTTATTTCTTTGCTTATTTATTTCTT
>WUAP02149455.1:0-11069 GCA_015163945.2 Stichodactyla helianthus
GCCTAGACAATGAAAACAAGTACTACTAGCACGTTCACGTGCCTAGACAATGAAAACAAGTACTACTAGCACGTTCACGTGCTTAGACAATGAAAACAAGTACTACTAGCACGTTTATGTGCCTAGACAATCTGTTTGTTGGCTCTCTAACTATATCCTTCGAGGCTTGGGAACTGATGAGTTCAATCGTATTTCAACCCAATGAAAAACGGTGCACAGCGCGCTCAACTAGAAATAGCAGTAATTACTTGTAAAACATTTGTTAAATTGTCTTTAAATTAATGTAAACATATTTCATCCTTACCGTTGCATTTTGCTGTCTGATTGCTGCTTGTGTTTCCTTGAAGAATATTTGATAGGCTGGTCTGGTGGAAATATATATTCAGAGAGCATAATCAATATCCATGATTATTATAGCAACAATAAAGTAATGTCTTCACCACATTCTACACGTGTAAAAGTAATGCAATGTCATGTGATCATTTCAATCGATCCAATTCAAATCCAATGGATCATATTTTTTTGCTGCTAACAGTCAATGATTTCAGTAGTATCACCTGGGGGCTTGGAAGATTTTTGATGTGACACCATAAAAATTATATGATTCCCCCTGAGGCAGGATGGGACTTAAGTCATCTAACACCCTCATTTTCAAACAAATTTACTGACAAATGTATGTGATCCTCCCTTACTGTCTGTTGTTTTTTTTGCTGATCCCCCCCTCGCGCATTGCAAAACCTTGTGAACCCCTCCCCCCCCAAAAAAATTCCTCTGTTCCCCTAGGCCATAACTAATGAGCAGTTCCTAATGTATTTTCATAAGCATTCTAAGAGACAAAGACATAATAGTCAGGGGAATGACATGTGGTCTGAAATGGGAAACCTTACTCCCATGGATTTGTTTGGTCTTATCACAAGTACTCACAACAGAACAAAAAAACTTACCTATCAGGACCACCTGAAGACTTCTCTTTCTTTTTCCGTTTCTCTCCTTTCTTTTTCTTCTTCTTTTTCTTTTCATCCCCATCAACTTTCCTCAAAGATTCTACGACAAGTGCTAATGGAGTATCACTATCGTCACTATCACCAGTAGTAGCCAAAGGCTGAGCAACACTAGACACAGCTATTGCCTTAGAAACCGTAGTCGAAACTGGAGATGTCACTGGGTGGGTGGTAAAGATGTTACTTGCAAATTGGCTTATTCCTGTTGCCGAAACCAGATGATCGACAGCTGTACATTCATTGACAAATGTTATTTCTGTTGCACCTGTATGTTGAACTGATGAAGGATTAGATGGGACTGTAATATTAATGGAACTCTGACCTGATACTAATTGATTTACTAAATTAGCATCCAAGGTTGATGGCTGCTGTTGATTAGATGTACTGGTACCATTTGGATGGCTTGATGGTGACCTTACAAAATCAACTTTGCTACTCACTGTTTTGCCTGCCAAAGACATAAGGTTTTGCGCAGTAGAGAAACTCTGTGGAGTGACGTTAGAAGAAGTAAATGATGGTGCAATAGGCTGTGTGACAACAGCACTATTCACTGTGCTATTTGTTGCAGATATGTTATTATTCAGAGAAAAAACTTGAGCAGTTGGTTTTGCTGTTGCATCTGCAGTAGAATTGACAGTCTTAACAGAAGTGTTTCCACAGGAACTCTTAGTATTAATAAAAACCATTTTAAGCTGCTGTCCTGAAGAACCCAGTGACGTTGAACCTGAATTGGAACCAATATTGGCTCCTTTGGGTAAGATATAGTAGAACACTTGTCCTTGCGACGTATTAATAACCTCAGGCTTTCCAGGGTTTCCAGTTCCTACTTGCCCTCCAGCCTTCAGCAACATTGCTTGTTTCAGTAAGTCAATATTTGTAGTACTGTTAGGTAACTTTACAGCTTGTAATTGCTGACTGTTAACACCCTGTTTCAAAGAAACAGGTATGACATTGGTTCCTTTTAATGCATTCAGTCCCCGTAGGACTGTAGCTGTATCAAATGTTGAGGTAGGTTGACTCACAGAGCTTCTTTGTTGAGCCTGTGAAGAACTTGCCAGAGCATCTATGCCCAACCCTTCAAGGGAATGGTGTTGTTCTAATTGTCCTTGACATGAAGAATTTGCTTGTGTAAGTATAACATTGTTGTCCACAGGTCTTTGAGGCTGCTGGCTTGAAACAAACTGATTCTGTGCCCATACATTTCCTCTGTTTGTATCTTGTGTGTTTATACTGTTGACTGACTGGTGTGGTACACCTCCCACTGTTCTGACAACATTTGGCTGTGTGGTATTAGTTTGTTGCATGTTTTTTGTATTTTGAAAGTTGTTAGTGTTCTGCAAGTTGTTTACACTCTGTAGGTTGCTTGTGCTTGTCAATTTGCTAGCATTCTGCAAGCTGTTTTGCTTTTTTACTGCTGCCTTTCCAGTATCTGCTTGAGTCATGAATGCCTGGCTTAACCCTACACTTTGATGTTTAGAAAATTCCTGTGTTGCAATAGATGGAACAGGAGACCCTAAGTTACAAAGCCCAGGAGATGCCTGTCTAGAAGGTCTCTGACTCTGTGGAGATGAAATGTTCTTAGGAGATGCTACAGGTGAATGTTGAACACCAATGTTCCCCATAACTTGTGAGTTTACATTTTGAGAAGCACCAGCAGCAAGTGGTGACATCTGGGCCAGCGGAGAAGAAATATTCTGAGAAATAATAGAATTGGCAGCAGAAGGAGGACTCTGGGCATTTCCAGGCTGCTGTGGACTTCTTTGTGATGTTGGCCTCGGACTATGAACTTGACCTTGACCTTGAGTAGCCCCAACAGCTATGCTCTGAGGTGAATGGGGTTGCTGTTGACTGGGTAGTTTTACGGCACTTTTGCTTCCACCTCGAGCAGCTCTTAATGGTACAGATGTTTTGTACTGCGGCATCTGTGGACTTGGTGCCTTAATAGGACTTGAAGGGTTCTGCGACAAAGGGCTATTAGCATGTGTCATACTTGTGCCAAGAGGTTTACCACTGGGTATTTGACCACCACTAGCCAGTGGACTTCCATTAGTTCCAGAGGAAGGACTTCGCACCATTGCTGCTATTTGGTTTGGGCTGCTGGACCTTGGATTCTGAGGTATCACATGGTGTAGTTGCTGGTGCTGATGTTGATTATTCAGTTGTGTTCCATGAGATGTTGAGGAAAACACAACAGCACCAACGCCCTGTGGGTTACTCAGTGGCACCCCATGGGAATTTGAGGAGAAGACAACAGGATCACCAACACCTTGTGGCATATCTCGATCAACAATGTCTTCAATTAACTGGTCAATAGAGTTTCCACCATCGTCATTTTCCAGTGGTGAGTTGAGAGGTTCATTAACAGGCAAATTCGGCATATTTGATGTCAAAGTTGATTGGCTGAAAGTCTGCATTCCATTATGTAAAGGTCTATGTCTTGTCATGGTGTGTGTAGCATGTGTTAACTGCTGTCCAGGAGGTACCTGCACACTCCCTACCTGGCTAGTATGTCCAGCCATGTAGTTCATTGGCTGCGACCCAGATTGTACAAGACCTGACTGGTGGTTAATAGAGGGAAGGTCAAAATTCTCAGAAGGAAAAGCAGGTTCTACATGTCGAGAAGGCTGTTGTACTCTTGAGGAGTGTGCAAGCTCTTGGCGTATGTCTGTTATCATACAGCTTGCACTTTGTGGGAAGACAGGGTTAAGGACTGAGGAGGTGGATACCTGTAAACCAAAGTCCTAGAATAAGGTGGGGTTGATAAATGTTCAGCTACAGCCCCTTTCATATTCCTTTTTCAAATTATGTTGCTCAGACAATTTCAAAACTCCAGGAAACTTGGCTTTTATTACGGTGCATTTTACATAATATTTGAAAGTGAGTTTCAAAGTCTGTTCCAAAGTTCAAGTTGTACTTTGGAAGTTTTGCAGACAGTACTTGCTTTTTTCCTCGAAGCCATCCTTTGGCAAAGCACTGCCCTACTTTGTGGAGCAGCTCAGTCACTGTAAACAGTGAAGTTGTTATGACGTTTGCTGTGAACTTCTGAAGTATGACTTGAACTTTGAAATTTTCAAATGAACTTCAAAACCCATTGGCAAAAATTGTGTGAAACACACTGTAACCAAAACAAAATTTGGTTGGCAAAAGCTGAAACACCAGATATCTGAAAACTTTGCATATTGTCTGTGTCATGTAATTTTGATGATCTAATCTGCAGAACGTAATAGATAAGTAACCGTGCTTTCTCTTTGACACTGTACTTATTTATTTTTGTAGGATGGTCTGTGATAAGTCCCTTGGCCAGGAGAAGCTAAAGTAGAATTACAGCCATTAATTTCAGGAAATTAACTGACCTGCGGCAACGCCATGATGGAGGCATTTTGGTCCCTTGTTGGTTGCTGCTGAGATCCAATCACCTGATTACCGAGCAGCAATGGTCTACCATGGCTCACTGTGGATGATGTACCAGACAATGCAGACTGAGCACTGACTGGAAGGTCTGTTGGTAAGTCTAGATCAGGTAACTGCTGGATTTCTAAATTCTGAAAATACACAAACATTAGAGGATTTAGTTTTTACTATAGGTCACTAGGACTGTTAAAAGCCTGAAAATGATCCATCTGGTTTTTATTTGATCAAAATGATCATGTTAGATTGCATACTTTTATGTACATGGACTGTGGTGGTGATATTTGACATGTGAAAACTGCACTTTCATGCAAAAAATAGAAAAATTTAACTTCACATGCCAAATATCACCACCACAGTCCATGTACATAAAAGTATGCAATCTAACATGATCATTTTGATCAAATAAAAACTAGATGGATCATTTTCAGGCTGTTAACAGTTAGATATGCAAGTAATGTACATTCCTACAATACTATTAAAAGTATGCTAGGTATGTTTACTTAGGTTCTAGGCATTATAATTAGGCCATCAAAAATATATTTAATTAATAGAAAATTAAGAACATTTGTATAAATCATATCTTGTAATTTTTAAAATGTATATGAATGCAAATAAAATATTGTATTGTATTGTAATGTTATTGAGTGATTTCAGTAGTATATCTATTTAGTTTACACCAATAGATAATATTCTAACAATGAACATAAATTAAATCTCTTCAAAACTAGTCTCAGTCTGTTGCCAAATAGTTTAATAATCCAACAGTCCATTTTAATGTCTTCCCTCAAAGCTTTTTTTGCCATGCATCCATCACAAAAATCAAATAGGACCCCAGTGAAAAGAAATAACTCGTTTCTATGCTTTGCATATCCACGAGTTAAAAATGTAGTAATAAAATTTTTAGAAATAAAACATGAATATTGTCTCCATGAAAATGTCACTAAACCTGAGTAAAAATAAGTCTCTTCTAGTCATCACAGTATTTCAGCATTGAAAATGCAAAAGTGCTTAAAAAAATGGAAGAAAAGGTTTATTTTGTTGCTAAAAATTGCTAGCTAGAAATTTTATCAAGCTATATATTTTTTAATGCTATCTTAATTTGCTGTAAGGCTTGCCTAAATACTAAACAACCCATATAAATACACAGCTGGCACATAAAAATCTTCAGTAATCACAATTAGAAAAGATTACAGAACATCCTTTTTATGCTATAAAAAATTCAAGTTCAGCACTTGAATACATATCACAATAACAAATAGAATTATAATTAGATATTTTGGCTTGATTTAAATAATCTATTTGGGTTATATCTTTCCACGCTTCTATAATCAGTGACACAATCAAAAACATCACGTGACTTTCAATGAAATTTGTCAACATTTCATGCTTAGATTTTATAAAAACCTAAATAAAAAATCCATCACGTCTGCAGTGTATTGCTTCCTATTACCACAAAAACGGAGTAGAACTCTTTCGCTTTTTCATTGTCTATAATACCCTACAAGACGGATGTTTAGCGATCAAACAATTAACGTATGACCATATATGGATATAGATAAACCCTTTCAAAGTCGAGCCGAAATTAATATTTTAATAGAAACGTCTTCAGTTGGAAATCAAGGCAAAATATCGACAAACTGAGCTAAGAAAACAAATATAAAGTTATCAATAGATGAAATCTTATAGTATTTTGTCGAACCTGACGTCAAAGCATGAATACAATACGAGTGTTTCTACTAAATTCATTAATATCTTAAAATTCATGTCACGTTCTTTATAAACATTTTTACCCCAACATTTATTTCAAGACAATAAAAAAGATAATAAATCATATTTTCACATACGAAGGAAAAAAAACACCTTTTGCCAGAGGATAAAAAACAGGACTCTAGTTTTAATAGACACAAGGAAAAACGCTTTCTTTTTTTGACACCACCCGATAAACGAAACTTGATAAATTGAAAAAAAAAAAAGGCTTCAAATAATTGTACGAATTAATTACCTTTCTTCTGTTCGACTTTAGAAAAGAGTGATAAAATTCTTTCCGTTTCATTTTATGAATTTAGTCAAATATTCCTGACTGTGGCCGATGTCTGGGATAAATTTTTTATAAGCGAATGTAAATCTTTCATAACCCGACTTATTCACACATATTTACGATTCAAGAGGAAACCGAACGCCTGATTCCTTAAAACCGAGCTCACGACATTTCTTAGCCTTCAGAAAACTTCGAAAATCAAAAGAAGGTCGAGGAACTTCGACAGCTCAGAGCAAGAAGCTCAAATGAATAGCGACAACCGTTGTTCAAACCACAGCTCATTTGCATATCTCATTGGTCACTTCGCATTCCTTTGTGACAACATTTTCACCTGGATTTCGCATCATAGCCCCTCTATTTGTCAGACGCGGACAAAGATCTACTCTTTCCCCAATAGGAAGTCATGGTTGTTAGTCTTTGAGCTTGAAGTTTAAGCTCTAGTTGGCCATGCAAGTTCATTCATGTGTGACCTTCACAAGGCACTTCTTTGCTCTTAGCTTGAAGAGTGACCCGTTTATGAACGTTTTCTGTGGATTTATTCTCGGGCAAAAGGTGGCGGAATTCGCTCTAGAATAACCTTAACACTTAAACTAACAGACCTTTGAAGCGTAATTGTGTTCTTCCCAATTTATAACTTGCTCTAAATCAAATTCGTCGAGATTATTCGACTCCTGATCCGACGCCATTACACAGCTTTGTCGAGCTGACATAGGGAATGCGCATGCCCAGTGACAACCGCACTCAACATCTTGAGCCCGCGATTCGAAATAGCCTCGTTCCTGAGTAAGCCCAGAATTGCCTTCTCGTTCCAGTCTTTCGTGATCAATAATCGCTAACCGGAAGTGGTTTTCTTTCATGTTTGGTATCACGAATACCAGAAAAAAGCGAACAGTTCTCAACACATCCTCTCAAAGTCACTGTTTCCGCGTTCTGAATGGCTGTTTAGGACTACTAAGATTAACAAACTTATTTTCGTAAAAGGGTCTTGTTGCATCCCACGCCAACCCACATCATGCCCCATTGTCTTTTTTTTTTTTTCACTTATCAATAACGTTCTTTCTTCTACATTCTATTACTGTCCAATCATCAAAGTTTATAGGGGTTTTCTGGTAAAAATGCCATTGGATTCCAGAATATTTTCCCAAAAATTTCCCAAAGTAACTAATTCTATTTATAAGATTCTCAACGGGTTATCTCAGATATCGCACCATAAAAAAAACCCACCTCGCCTCGCATTGCGTCATGAACGTCCCTCGAATCTTCTTTCGATCCGAAATGACGTAGGGATGAAGACTTTAAGGGCTGGAAATTCTTCAAAAACTACGGCATCCAAGTGAGTTTAAAAACGATCAGTCACAAGGGATTTATGTAATAATTTAAAAGAGACCAAGAATTTTCATATTTTATTTTTTGTTACAAAGAAAGCGAAAACATAAAAAAATTCTAAAGAAAAGTTATTTTGTCGTTTATTTGAGGAAAATATTCAGTGTTTAATATCCCACTTCGGGTTTAACGGCATGCATTAAATAAAAGCAGGAAATGAATATCACTAGGCATTGACAATAATTTCATTAATTTTGAGTTATTCAACACAAGCCTCTTAAAAATTTAAAAAGACTAAATAAAGACTAGTCCTTGTTGCTGCATATAAGTTTCGTAGCTTCGGAGTTTTTGGTTAAAAATTCGTAGAAAAATATTATTCACTTCATTTTGTCCATTACTGGATGGTGTCAGCGGTTGAACGAACGTTTCCCTCAAACGTCAAAGCTCGTCACGATTCTGTGGAAGCAGATGGTAACAGGTTAGTTATATGTGAGTAAAAATCGTGGAAGTTGGCGAAGAAACGTTTTAATTAGTGCTCGCTGTTCTATTTATTAAAATCTTGGCAAGGGATAATAGTTTCTCATCAGAGTACTAATGAGTACTTGCTCTATGGGGGAATTATCAAGGAAATATCTATCTATCTTCGTAATAGATAACGACAATTTATGACATGTAAAACGGAAAAATAGACGAATCTAGAAAGTGGATAAATTGGGATGATTCTTTTTCCCGATTTTAACCGACATCTTAATTTCTCTAAATTAGTCCAAATGGTATTGACGTGTAATTTTGTGTTTTAAGCGAAGAATAGCTTATATTCACGATAGATGCCATGATGGTTTTTGCAATGTAATGCAGATTATTCATGTGGTTGCTGAGGGGGCAAACAACTTCATATCTGGAGATTTCAGCTGTTTTATTGATATCAATTTAAAGTTTTCCTGTAATCACGTATGTTAACATTTTGCGGATCAATGAAATACTCGAATTTGGAATGGTTTAGGCACTAGTTTAGAAAATAAACGGCTTTTAAAATTGACCTTACTCTATTTTCCAAGCCAAGGACAAATGTAACCGCTCCAAAACTACAGGCAGATTTTTTTATAGTTTGAAACAATACTTGGTATAATAGTATCTTTAATCAGTCTTGTCCAAGTAGAGCTTAGTTTGTAAGAGTCTTCTCTGTTAAAGTTGTTAGGTCTCTTGAAGATTTCAATGGATAGACCTTATTCACCTTATTCACGAAAAATCTCCATTTTAGAATACTTGGTATAAAAATATAATCTCTAGGACGAGCCGATCTTTTAAAAATGGTTTTTTTCTTCCAATGTTTGCCCCCTGGAAGACCGCATGGCTAATTTGCATCACAATCTGAAAGCCATCATGGCGGTTATAGTGAATAAGGTCTATTACCCTAAGTTCCAGAGGCTTTTTACTTTCGCTCCGGCGATTGTACTTCGGATGAGATGTCATCTCATCCGAAGTACAATCGCCGGAGCAAGAGTAAAAAGCCTCTGGAACCCAGGGTAGCGAAGAATATACTTGATGTCCTAAAAGAATAAGAATGATAATTCAAAATTATTCTAAAATCATGTGGGTTTTTTAAAATTGCCTTTCTACATGCTTAGTCCAATACTCTACTTAAAGGTGGTACTGGGCTTTAATGAAATTGGATTTCGTAATGTGTGGCAACGTCAGATCCGTTGGCTCTCAAACAGCTTTTTGTGTAAACCAATCAAAAAGCGAAAAAACTCACGTACGCGCCGTCCAGTCAAAATGCTTAGTGATTATATTGCAAGACGGTCCGAATGAAAGTGGATTAGTTCTCTGATGGGTCGGAATTATTTGAAAAAAAAAAAAGAAAGAAAGAAATTTTGATACCCTCCTATCCAGACTTAACGCTCGGCAAGGTAATAATTACACGCGCTCTCAATGGCCAATTTTGCGGTACGGACCACCAAACGTATTTCACCTTTGCCATATAATAAACTCTTATTAACCTCGATTGCTCGGTCTGTAAAGTAAGCGCTATGCGCTTGGGCCATAAGGCAATGGGAAAAAAAACTCGGTTCATAACTTATAGTACGGCCCTCTTGCTCGGTTAATAAGAGGAATATAAGGAAGCCATTTGTGAGCCGCAGCATAAATGGGTTTCCCATTCATCGAAATCCGATCTACATCAGTATTGTAGTAAAACGTACTTTTGATTTCCTAAGGCAATCACATTGACTGTCAAGATCGTCTGGTTGTTTGATGTGTTCCATGCCTTTGTGTATAACGGGTTTAGTCGTTTGTCTTTTGGCGTATTCCTGTGGAAAAGTCATACAATAATAACGTCAACACCTATCACGTCGTAACAGGTGTTTTTGCCTACTTCACAGGCTTGAGGGCTTACTTATCAACTTTACAAGGCCTAAAACAACCCCTTTTAAAGCTAGTTGAAGAAATTACACAGCAGAAACTTATAAATAACTAAAAATGTTTACTATGAAGTGAGAAAATTTTGAAAGTTTTGAAGCAAACTTAATATTTTAGAAGAACATCAAACGTGTTCTGGAGCAAACTTAATATTTTAGAAGAACATCAAACGTTCAAGACCAATGGCTATTCGAACACCACAGGAAGCCCAGACCCCCTATTAGTCCCACAAGTACAGAGTATACAGAGGCTGATAAACCTGTGCCTAACTACTCACAGCATCAGTTATCGCGTCGCTTGTTACCATGTGAATCGAACGGGTCGGGTCCCTGGTTCGAGCCCTGCGGACACCACATATGGGGAAGAGTTTGTTAAATGTGGTGTTCTCTCCTTTGCTTCGAGGGTTTTTCTCTGGGTTCCATACTGAATGTAGTGGTAGTGTGTGTGGAGTGAACCTCACGGAAGAGCCCTTCACGGGGAGTGATGGCTGTAAAATACGCGAGTATGTTAGTGAAGTGTAGTACAGAGTAAGGAACGCCTTGAGTCATGCCGCAACGATGAATCCCCGTGTGATTGGCTCGTTCTTATTAAAAAATTCTTTTCGCGCATGGTCTAGTCCAGGATACAACTATTTCAAAAAGGTTGACGGGGCGAACGGCGAATGGCGATCGGTGATGGCGATTGCACGACCGAAAGGAACTGTGAACCTATAAGAATTTGTTCATATTCATTTCTAAATACCTAAACAATGCCTGTGGAATATCTTCACTTTATTCACTCTATTCAATTATTTATCCAAAGAGCGGTTATCGTATGAGTGGGAAACGTACGGTACTGACTTACAGCACGTACACGGTACGGTATGCAGTAACACTGAA
>WUAP02149466.1:0-11069 GCA_015163945.2 Stichodactyla helianthus
CTGTTCCAAAATGCTTCTTATGGTTTCTAATTTTACTCCAGAAAGTAAAAAATGAAGGCTTATAGGCACTTTAAGAGCAAAGTCTTCTAAAATACTCTCTCTGTAATAACACTTCAGTAATATTACAAGTGCAAAGCCAGGATTTTCTCTTTGGGGATCACTCCCTACTCACATTAACAAATAAATCACCCCCAACAAAGTAATGCATATTTTATTAAAACATTGTTAGTAGCAGTACAAAGGAAGAGTATTTGTGTATAGAATAAGTGCAATTGAAATCACTTTAAGTCTATAACCATAAAGGTTGTATAATGATAAATACATTTGATCATTCATTAAGTGTTTTAAAAATAAACTCCAGTGTCAGAAATAATGTATATATATATCTTTCTACAAATTACAATTTATCATGCTCTACTTTAATGTACTGAGCACTCTACCAACAGTATAGACTGATTCACTCTAGACATATATATATATATTTACATTAGAACTTTAAACATCATAAATTCTTTATATACACCTACTTGCAAAAAGAACTTTAGTAATTTAGTGAGAAAGGAATAAATTATAAGACAAAAGAAGATCATTGAAGCTTAACTCCAAAGACAAAAGAAAGGGTTCAGCTTCAGTGATCTTCTTTTGTCATTTTAATTTATTCCTATCTCACTAAACTACAAATGTTCTTTTTCCCTATGACAATCTTCTTGCAAGTAGGTGTAGTAATATTCCCATTATCTAATTTTGTATCTGTACAAAGGGTTTTGGGTTTGCTGCTGCTTGTGCAGTCTGTAAGGATGGGAATTGGGGTTTGGTGGTTCTCGCAATGATTGTAATGTACATGTAAACGTTGATAGTATAAGAATTTATTGCCACTGACCACACAACCCATACTACTGCCATTTTGCTCACTGTACTTCATTTTCTGGTATCTTTTCTTTATTCTGCAAACAAACACCACCATAACATTCGACTTCTGACTAACATGACATTTCTATGTGAGACACTTTCTCTAGAGGGATTTCATATTTCTTTAAGGCAGATCCAGGACTTTTGAAGGGGGGTACACCTCCATTTTTTTTGCAGGGGTGCATGGTTAATGATATGGAATTGAGCACAAAAAGTAAAATATTAAATCCATAAATGATTGTAAGTAGCTCATCTTAGGTGGAGGTGCACATCCCCTCATTCATACCTGGATCTGCACCTGTCTGGGGGAAAAACAGAAGCACTTCTAGAGAACGCTGTATAAAATGTCTTAAAATTTTATAGTTACCTTTTCTCTTTGGGAAACAAAACTGTTGAGTTGTTTTAACAATTCAGTGAAAAATGTCTGAAATAAAATTTAAAATATTTGTATAATAAACACATTTTGTTACAGCCGGTTTAATTTAACTCTTGTTTTTAAATCATCTGTTTATCCATATTCTGCCCTATTGGCTATCCAAGAAAAAGTCTACCAGTCTATTCCTGGGATGTACATGGTAACCAACAGGAATAATGTAGTATGTTATACCTGTATGTCTGTGTTGAGAAAGTTTTTTTCAAGAGTAGTGATTGGTATTATGTAGGGGAGGGTATGTCTTGTAATCTGCAAAATAAATATTGAAATGCAATCACTACCAAGTCACACTACCTTTCGAGTTTGAGTAATTTTATTTAATTGCCCATGTAACAGAAACTAATAATTTCAGTGTAATAGAGCTGCTAAGTGTGACATCCTTTCGCTGAAAAAGCAACTTGTGGGTCAAAATGAAAAGCAGTTCTTTGAAAATTTTTCTTCATATTTAGCTTGGGCATATTGTTTTCTCATTTCAAACCATGTGTCATTCCCTTGATAATGTGATTCTTTGTTTGAGGCTCATCCATATTAATTTATCTTCTCAAACATGACTATGAAACAAAGAAACAATACCCAAGGGAATGACACTTGGTCTGAATTGGGAAATCATTATGCCCAAGCTTAATTGTTCTATTGACTAGTTGTAGTCCATTCATCCTCAAGGTCTAATTGTTAATAAGTCTACTATTTCCTGAGCAAAATAGAGTCACTGTTCGTTGGGGAAAGACGTTTTTTTAACAACTGAAAATGTGCAGTGGTATAACAGCTGAGAAATATCCATGGTGTTGTCAATTTCTGATTGACAGACGTTTCCCATTCTATATAAAACAAGTATATATCAGGCTATAAACTTGTTCATACCCTTAGTTTGTCTCCAGACTGTATTTCAACGTAGAAGGTATCTTTATATTGACCTGATACAGTAAAAACATTGAAAATAATGTATGATAATATAATTTAATACATTTTATGTTGGTCTAATGTGTTTAAAGTTATTTTGTTTAGTACATACCAGCATGAAATGTGTCAAGTCTGAAATTGATTTTTGATGAGCTTTCAGATTCAATTGACACTCCTGCAAGTCTGTAAGCATCACACAGATCTCTGAGCTGGTAATCAAATTAAATATGACTGATGATGATAAGATTCCTAATATACTAGTGACACCTTGATAGAATCAATGAATGAATAAATCAAATTAAATGACTTCCTGACTTCCCAACTCACCCACAGACTAACTCACCAGTTGTCTATAGTAATTCCCTTATCAACTCACCTAGCCTTCTGTAGGCATCTCTTATGTCAAAAGAAGAGATCAACCTGTCTATAAGCTACCCACGATGTTAGAAAAAATTACTGAGATAGACTGAGTGCGGGAAAATGGTACAATCTTAAGTCTTTCTCCTGTGATTACAGATGCAACAATGAGAGATCTCTGTCGAAGAGATTTACTAACAAACTAACTCCTTGACTGATTGAATATAAACTTATTAACCAAATGACTGACTCTCTGGATGCATGAGCAGGTAAAAAGATGAATTAATAAATATTTTATTTAAAAAAAAAACATTCTGACCTTTTTGCACCTTAAGGTGTAGGCTGCATTCAAAATTTTCTAAATGAAGAAATTCATAAACAAGCATTAGTACTATTAGTGTATTAAAGATCATAATAATAGATTGCTAACATTTCTTCTGTCACTAATTTTTCTTTGATAGATAACACAGAAAAATGGAAGAGAAAAGAAAGTATAGGGAAAATGACTTGATAATGAAGGTTTGTAGATTATGATTAACATCCATATATATCAGTAGTAAATTTCAATTTCATGTAGATAAAGTTCAAGACAATTATGCTATTGATTGATATTTATTCATTACTTATGTCACATGGTAAAGTAAAGTTGGCACTTGCTATAAAACATAAAAATTTCCTCTCTTAAATACCTCTTTCTTAAAATCACTAAGTTCCTTGAAATAGCCCTGGTCTTCAGCATTATTTAGATATTCTTGTAATATTTGTTGGTGGCCTTGTTCAAGTTGCTGTAAAAGTTGGTTCTTTTTCTTTTTCAGCTGCTGTACTGCATAAAATGTTCAGAGAGCAAACCGGAAGGTTTTAAATCAAAGTCAGCCATGCTTTAACCCTTCTGCCCATCATCGGAAAGGGCAGGCATGGGTTTTTGACAAGTTTTATAGAGGATCCTGAATGGGGTATGCCAATCCCATTTCTTAGCCCATTTTTTTACTAATCCCACTTCCCAGTGTCCAAATCCCAAACTAAGAAAATTAGTTGTGTAATAGATGATGTAATATTATCACATGACCCCAACTATTAATATGTAAGCAGAAAATAGTTGTTGAGCCTTGACTGAACATGGTTTTTAAGTCTTTAACACATTTGCCATTCTCATTTTGTTCTTTTATCCCATTCCCAGTGACCTAAATCCCATTTTCCCAGGGCAAGAATAGGAAAATCCCAGCTCCAATTTTACCCTCTTTCATCTCCAGTCAATGTAAACCCATATCTCCCAAAAAAAATCTGGGCACAACCTGGGGAAGGTGGGGTGTAATTACCTACCATTCACTTCCTTTTGAATCCCAGCCAGCAGAGGGAGGTGCTGCCTTTCCCCTCTTTTCTTATTCAGGGCCAATAGGGAAATGTGCGGGCCTTTGCGAAACATTTCCCTTGGGGTAAGGGCATTTTTATTCTAAAGACCTCAGATTCCAAGTTCCCGGTCATACCCGGGTGTGGTCGAATGGCGCATTGCATAAATTTTTTTGGACCAACCTTTTTTTCTTAAGTACGCTAGTTCTTTTTTCTCTTGGAATTCTTGGTCTTGATCTGCAACAAGTCTACGAAACGGTACGACGAAACATTTGTTGAATAGTTGGAAAACTTAAAATGCTAATGTAAAGTGGATGCGTGGGATTCGATTCCCACCAAGGGCTTAATGTTATTTTTCTCTTTATTCTTTCTTTAAATATATAAAAGATAACTTTATCAAATTAATCAGTTAATAACCTTTACCTTTCGTGTCGTTTTTGTAGTTTTTCAAGGGTTTCTAAAGCTCCTTCTGCTCTAAACCTTACTTTGTCCGCCATCTTGAAAATTTTGGCGCCTTTTTTTCTAGTTCACAGTCTACCTCTGTTATAAGAGTGATGTCACTCGTTAAGTGACTTCCGGTCCAATATGAAAAGCAGATCTGTGAAGATCTTGCTCATACATTTCTTCATATCAGGAATAGTTGACAGTCGGAATAGTTGTAATGAATTAGTATTGTTCCCGGTGGAAGATAAATTGTTCATTGGATTTTGGCTTTTATTTTAGCGGATTTATGGCGACGGAAATACGTCATAACTTCGCGTAACATGATCCCAGTTTTATGGGCTTCCTGTATAACGAGATATCTCCTGTGGCTCGTCGCGTGATGCAAAAAAGCAATGGATGGTGAGTGAAAAATAATTAAATCCACAGTTTAAGGAACCTAGCTACCTTGAGTAGTGGTTTTTATAAGGAATAGCTTAAAAAGATTGTCTATTTATAAATATTTTAGGCTGACAAAAAAAGGTGTGCAAGATGTTTGGAATGAATAAAAAATGGTCTATTAAAGTACAAATACAAATGTCTTTTTGGCATTTATTAGGAAAAGAAAAATGCCCTCCTTCAGTATTAGAGAAGTTGAAGTTCTACCGAGAGAGAATGGAAGAAGAGCTGAAAGATACCATGAAATTTTGGATGGAATACTCTCATGATGCACAAAATGGGTAAATCTTGCTTTTATACAGATTATTACTTTTGTGATAACATTTTACTTATAACAAATTTACAGCTGGTACTTTGCCTGATGGTGTCAGGGGGGAGGTTAATCCCATATAATGAAGGGATGATCATCATATCTTTTAGGGACTATTCATTTTTTTATCAGGAGGGGGACTAATAGGTTTTTGGGAATTTTTGCTAAAAACTTTGTCTAGTCCCCCTCTTATTTTGTAACATTTTCACATGGTCTCCCCTCATCTTGCCATGTTTCATTCACATGAGCCCCTTCCTCCAGCTGCAACTTCATATATTTTCTTTAACCCCCCCACTTTCAAAGCGAATTTTTCCAGGCAACCCCCCCCCCCAAAAGAAAAAAACACCAGCCCCCCTCTCCTGATAGAGCAGATTTTGTATGACTGTGAAAAAGTTGCGGCACAGTCAGAGTTGTAAGCGTGCCTTACTGTGAATGTAATGTTTTCTAGAATTTTGAAGTTCCTCTCTCTTTAAGGCTGAACAAAAGAAAAACTTAAATAAAATGATAGGATCCCCATTCAAAGGCCTGCACATATTTTTGTGACCCTCCTCTCTTTGAGTTTGCATGAAAAAAAATGACCCTCTCCCCCCCATTTGCACCAGCCCTTCCACTTCTGGTCTCTTACAAAATATCTAATTTGGATTATTCAAGAATTTCTTCTTATCTTCCTTTTCCTTTACTTCCTTCCACATCATGTTTGTGCAGTGGTTTCTACACATGTCTTGGAGAAGATGGCAAAATATATGATACAGATAAGTATGGATGGATGCAGGGACGACAGGTAAGCTAGCTGTGTGTGTCTCTGAAGTCATTGTGTTGGTTGAAAAATGTGCAAGGGCTGAGCTCACCCTTTTCTTCTCCCCCAACTCCCCAACTTAGGCCATGTTCCTTCAAGTTTATTAAATGTAAGTGCAAAATAAGAAGCCATTCATTATTTGTGCTGTGGGGGAAGGGGGCTTGCAAGAATGGGGTCATCAAAAATTTGTGACAGGATCACAAAAAACTTATGCATAGAAATAGGGGGTGAGTCACAATGTTTAGGGTTGGATGAATCTTGCCATTGACCAGGGTGTTTTCACCTTTCTAAACAAGGTTTGGATGTATTCAAAGCTCTACAATGAAACTAAAGAGTACAAAACTGATTTCATTCTGAAAGCAGCTCTGTCAGGTGAGAATCTCATTGACTGGAATGCAAAAACTTCCCTAGCACATACTTTTAAGTCACCTCTTGGTTTTTTAGGGGGTGAATTTCTTAGGAAGAATTTCTTATGCAAGGAAGATGGTCGCTGTTACTTCCAGGTTACCACCAATGGGAAACCCATCAGACTCCAAAGAAAAGTTTTTACGGAATGTTTTTACGCCATGGCAATGGCAGAACTTGGGCGTGCAACAAATGTACATGAATACAAGGTAAGGGGCAACTGATAACAGCAACAAGATGTTGCGGGCCACGGGCCAATACTGTACATTTTTCTATTGCGGCAGGCTGGCTGGGGCTTAAGAAGAATTGTAAAAATTTTTGGGGTGGGGGATGGAATGAGACCTCTATTTTGAGCATCAAGAGTGGTCATCAGAGGCAGACACAGGATTTTTTTAGGGGGAAGCACCATTTATTATCAGGAATCAAGCACCAAAAATAAATGTTAACTCCATAATTGACTATAAGTAGCTTATTTCAGGGTGGGGTAGGGTGCTCAACCCCTGCACCCCTCCCCTGGATCTGCCACTGGTGAGGGAGGTCATGATTGATATCCACTTAAGAGAAGTGGACAGGCCCAACACATTTTACAAAGTACCAAAAATTCCCAACCCCTAACCCCTCCCCTAATAAAAAAGCTTCCATACTGAATTGGGGAAATGGCTTCTTTAGTGAAAAAGCAAGAATGCAAGTGTCATGCCCACTTTAATAAGTCCCCTTTCAAAACTGGTATCATAAATATTTGTGACCCAGAAAACTCCAAAATATTATTGCGAGTGACAGAAGCTAAAACAAACATCACTCTCATAAGGTACTTGTAAATACTAGTAAAAACATAATTTGTGTGATTTTAGAAAGAGGCTGAAGAAGTACTCAACAGAATAATTCACTGGGTTCGCGTAGATGACTTGGCATTGGGTTTAATGAAAGTAGAGGGACAGAAGCCTGTTAATATGATGGCAGTGCCAATGATGTTGCTGTGTGTCATAGATGAAATCTGTGGTAGTGATGTGGTTAGGGAGAGTTACATGGCTGACGAAGAATGGGCAGTGCAACAGATATTACAGCATGTGCAGGTAACCATGGACCATTTTTTTATGGGCACAGGGGGGGGTTGGTGGAATTTGGGGGGACACCCCAAAAAGTGGGTTGAAAGGAGGGGGTCAGCTGAAAATTTGGGTCATATTGGGGATTCATGTCGAAAAGCTACATGTAGACGGGGGTCAGGTATCCAATTTTCTCCTTTAGAGCTGATTTCAAATGAGCAGATTTCATGTGAGCAGATTTTGCACACCAAGAACTTACTTCTCTCTTAGAGAGATGGCTCAGTAATCCTTGAGACAGTGTCCATGGAAGGTAAAGAACTTCCTGGTATTCAAGGCAGGCACATGAATCCTGGACATGCAATGGAAGCTGGTTGGTTTCTTCTTCTTTATGCCACTAGAAAAAGCAATGAGGAACTACAGAGAACAGTTATTGACAAGTTCATTAAAGCTCCTTTTGACCTTGGTTGGGATAAGCTTCATGGAGGCATATTTTATTTTCTCGACGCTGATGGTCTGCCTCCTGTCCCTTTGGAATGGAACATGAAACTGTGGTGGGTACACAATGAGGCTTTGATTGCACTGTTGATGGCATATCAGAAAACTAAGGATGAAACACTCCTACAAAGATTTGATCAGTGCTTTAACTATGCATTCAATAAGGTATGGATAGACTTAACCCTGTTGCCATGGCAACAACATACACCTTTACTGTGAAAACTATAAATTGTACACACTATGAGAAGCTCTCACTTGGGAATGGTGTTGACATAAATCATCAGACTTAAAGCTTCTTGTTTTCACCCCTTGAAGAGCAATTAAAAAGTGACATTCTAGGTGGATTTTAAGGGACTTATTAATTAGCAAGAGGAAAGTGGGTACAAATAAGGGGAGGGTCATCATTTTTTTATGCATCTCAAAATTTTGCATGTGTTTTGGGGCAGGCATGCATTTTTTGGTATCCATCAGGGGGGGACCTGATTATTTCTAGGATCTTGCATGGGGAGAGGGGTGGGGGGCAAAAAAATATCATAGTAAAAATGAAATGCAACCCACTCCCCCAGTTAATCAATGATAAGTTCCTAAAAATATCCCTCTTAGCTTAGCAACATGAGGGCATGTCATAGGATTTCCCATTAGGAATCATTCCAGCAACACTAACAGCAATGGATCATTGCTTCTTCCTTCCCCAAAATAAAAATACTACATGAATGAAAAAGGAAGGGGGGGGGGTGACATGGCACTATAAAACCCACTAGACAAACCACAACATTCTCAGGTAAAGTACTATGAATAAACTATTTCCCCTCTTAGTTTCCAGACCAAAAACATGGAGAATGGTTTGGATATTTGGACAGGAAAGGAGAGGTCACACACCCATTCAAGGGTGCACCTTATAAAGGTAATGTCTAATTAACAATAGACCTTATTTGCTTGGGCATAATGTTTTTCTATGATAATACAGACTTCTTGGTAATAAGATTCTTTGTTTGAGGTTCATCCATAACAATGTTCTTCTCAAGAGTTACCATTAAACTCAAGGGAATGACACATGACCTGTATTGGGAAACAACGAATAAGGTCTGTCATATTGCCAGAGCCTGAATAGGCATAGCTCATGAGGTACAGCTGAATGAGCTAGTTGAAGGCAAGAGTATAAACAGACAGTGATGGAGATTAAACAAAACCTTATCTTTCTTATCCAGGTTGTTTTCATTTACCTCGCTGCCTCCACATGTGCATCACCATAATTGATAGAATTTTACAATCATAACTGTTGGCTGGTAGAATCCTCTGGCTACAGGGTCAATACATATGTGTATTTAAAATACAATATATTAAATATACAGATGTCAAATTATTTTTGACATACCGTACTTGAAAATGTAATGCTTTCATAAATTTTATAAAGAGAAGCCAAAGGCAAGTAATTCAATATTCACTGAAAATGCAATATATTAAAATGAATAGAAATTGTACAAGGATGATTGTCTCAAAAATTAAATTTTTATTAGAAAAAAAACTTAAAATAATGACTTTCTTTTTTACTTGTGTCATCATTTTTCACATCCTTTTCATTACACTTTTGTTATGGTGAATTGCATGTGTTGTTTCCCTGCTGGCAGAGTCTCCTTTTCTTTTTCTTTCAATCTTATAGTGTCAGCAGTCTCCTTTTCCCTGCATTTGACAATACTGCAAAAGAAAAAGAAAAGGAGGCTCTGCCAGCAGAGAAATGCATTGAGACTCGGACAATTTTAAGCAAAGTATGTTTTCTCATGTCTTCTGGTATTTGTTCTTCCTTCCATCAATGCACAATAGTCTAGGTTACCTGTGAAGCCAAAGACCTTTAGGCATTTAAGTATCATCACAATTGCTGTACCATGAGAACAGCTCTAACTTGCTTGTTTATTTGAGTCTTTGAAATTTAACAAAAAGCCAAGGTTTCATTAAAAAATATGTTGGGAAAGCTCATTCCTTTAAGCTGCATTGATGTTTCACTTTGATGCTGTGAAAGCAGCCATTTATATGCCACAGCATTCTCTTGTAGCTCCACCACATTTAAGACTTTGACTGCAAATAGAAAGTTTATTGTCTCTGTGACATGTGTCAGAGCTGAAGTCAAAGGTGTAGCATTTTAATGAACACTGCTCCAAATAGCTCATTCATCCAACTTTTTGGGCTTCTGTTTTGACAGACTATCTCTAGATGTTAAGAATCCATAAATGTCTGTTACTGAATCTTCTTCATCAGGAGACTTGTTGCTTATATTCTGTCTTTCTGAAAGGAGTTGCTGTAGAGAACATAAAATCTAACATTAGTATAGATTTGGTTAACTGGAAATAACTACTATGGTTATGATGAATGGTAGTAAGATCTGCTCCACTTCTTGCTGAGGGTACATGTCATCTATCAGGGGTGGATCCAGGAATTGGAGAAAGAGGGGCTGGACCAGAGGCAAGGAGGGCTGGAAAACTGATTGACCCATGTTCGCAGGTATGAAAATACCATTAAAGAGGGCCATAGGTCCCCAGGTGTGTGTGTGTGTGTGTGTGGTTGGGGGAATATGGAACAAGAACTGAGAAGGCAGATAATTATGGTGTCATGTGGCTCTGTTTGGCTAACTAATTTAGTGGAATGATAAAGAGATTTTAATTGAAATTCTGGAAAATAGTTTGACTGATATTTAATTACTTTGTAGGCAATCACATGTGGAGAAAATTATCAAACAACATTTAATCATACAATTTACTTGCAGCAAAGAACAGGTCATGAGTTTCATAATGGTATGTAATACATTGAGTAAAGGAAGTTACCTGTTTATATGTGGGAATATCTGACATGAAATCTTGGGAAGCCTTTTCAAATGCTTCTTCTTGTTCCAGCCCTTGACTGACAAAATCTTGACACTTTTTAACAAATCTAAGGAATTGAATATTGTACAGCACTCATTTATATTTGAGTGGATAACAGGGATGGATTCAGGAGTTGGAGAATGGGGTACTGAGAGACTGATCCAGCCAAGTTTGCAGGTATGAAAATACCTCATATGTAAAATACAAAGGGGAGCACTGCTCCATAGGCCAACCACTAAATCCCAGAGAATATCATCAAGATAACATACAGTACCGCCTGAGGGTCTTTTAACATGTTTTGCGCGACTACACTCAAATTACACGCAGAGTACACTCAGAC
>WUAP02149477.1:0-11068 GCA_015163945.2 Stichodactyla helianthus
GTTTGTCCCGCCCCCCCCCCCCCTACACATGCCTCACCAATTTCTGATGACAAAAGCTTTGCATAAATTTAGATAACCCCCCTTTCCTCCTTGCATAAAAATTGGTAACCTCCTCCCTATTTGCACCAGCCCACCCTATAAATACTGACTGCTCCCTAAAGTTACTTGATGTCATTGTGTGAAACAAACGACTTCCGGCGCCAAATTACAAAAGCTGTTTTATTTAAGTGTAAAGTCATCGCATGATTATACTGTTTTCTTGAGATTGTTGTTCAATACTCTGACTTTTGCAGGCAGGTGGGTTGAATCGTGGAGATACCAATTGATTTGTTTTGTCGATTTTGGACTGAGTATACGCAACTTAAAAATTTCATTGCACTGCGGTATTTCGTACTGTCATATGTCATTGGTTAGTTGTCACAACAAGAAGAGCTTTTAAGTGTGATGTCATGTAATTCCAATGAAAAAGTGACTGGGTCCTAAATGAAAAGCAGTTTTGTAAAGATTTTTTGTTTTTCTTCGCAGGTTGCAGTTGAACGACCGATTGTAAATAACATTTTTGGCTTTATTTTAGCAGACTGTGAAAAATTGGACCCGGAGATACCTCACAAATTAAAAGCTCTATAGAAAACATGGCAAGTCTTTATTTCTCCAAAAGTTTAAATTAATAAGGCTATAGGCTCTATTTATGTTAATTATTTGCTTTAAAATGGAAACGCAGAGGCTACGTGCACATAAATTTTGCATTTTTTTAAACGTTTATTGCAAAAAACTCTTCTTTATACTTGGCCTCAATGCCATGCTTAAGCAGTAGTTACCAAAATTGTTGAGAAATGCCTATATTTTGGCTTTTTAATTTTTTAATGATGTCAACATAATGTAATGTAATGTGCCAAAAACTATACCCATTTTTCTAAATTTTGGCTAAATTAAAATTGATAATCGTGCCTCTGTGTAATAATATACTTGGGTTACAAAACCTTTCAAAACTCCCCTCCCTTCTAGTTTACTAGTTGTATGTACGTTTGCTAAGGATCACGGGATAAAAGTACTTCCGTATTTTGAAATCTATCGATAGAATTTTAACTTAGCAAATTTTTGGGCAAAAAAGCCCAGAATTTTTGCTACTTCATGGCCAAGAAAACGAATTCAGAGTACAGAGAGCTCTTGCTCGATATTGCTGATGAATTAACGAGCAGAGAGTTCGCTAGAATGAAGTTTTTGTGCGCAGATATTCTCCCAGATGTCAAACCTTATCATGACAACAGTGGAGAACTGTTATCTGAAGTTCTTAACTTCTTTCGAGAACTCGAAAAGCAAGATGTTCTGAGCGTCGATAATTTGGACAAATTAAGATATTTACTTGAGAAGGCAAAACGAAACGATCTAGTCGCAAAAGTTGAGGATTTTCAGCTAAGAAAAACGTCCTCGCTTTTATCTTTTTCAAGGATGAGAGTTGAAAGTGAAACCTTTGATGAAGTTGTGCAGCAGCAACTTATAGGAAGGGAATGCGGTGAGGGTATGTGAGCTAATATACATGCATATTTTAACAGTGCAATAGCGTCTCAAGCAGTGTCTCACATCTTACTTGGTATAACTTATAGGAAAGACGAGTTCATTCATAAACAATGGGGAAGAGAAAGATCCTGATGCAAAGGTGAGATTACATTAATATCCTCTTGTAAGCAAATACACATAGAGCAGTTTTCATGTGAAAGAGAAACTTATGCTATAACAGCATACAATAACACTGAAATGGCTTTCCATAGGACATAGATTAGCTGCCACTGAGGGATTATTCATTGTTAATGAACGAATGAGGAAAAAGAAGTCTATTAGCTCTAATATAAGATTTTGCAGACACAAAAAGATGTTACAAGCTAAACTTGGTGGGTAGGTGGGGTCTACATATTTGCCATTTGCAAATGAGTTATTGTTCTAACTTATTTATATAGGCTCCAGATAAAAAAGCTGAAGATGTAGCTAAGGTATTCCAATTCATTTGATATTTGGTGTTCTTGCTAATCATCTGACAAGTCATATTAGACATTTTATTACACATTTAGGGTCAACGTACATGTGTTAAAGCCATGAATAAAACCATAACAGTGAAATGATTCAATATCCATCCAGTGATATTTTTGATAATAAAATGTTTTTCTGTGTTGTTGTATCATCCCTCACAGACTCACTAGTTTGTGGTATGATGCTGAAAACTTGTAAACAAAAACCACATCCACTGAGCTTTTAACATGTAATATTTAATATCTTTTTACTGCCATCATTATCAATATTAGGGCTTCTGACAGTATGCGTGGGTGCGGACCCGCATAATTCGCCTTTTTCCGCATAATTCTCCTTTTCCGCATAATCGAACGATTTCCGCATAACCCGGCAAAATCCCGCATAATTCGTCAAAAATATTAAGAAAACTTAATAATCAAGAACAAACGTATTATAATGTTTTCTTATTTTGATGAAATTACGAATTTTTTTATAGTTTACTTACCAAATTTCAAGCAATAAAGAGCGTATATATTGAATCATACGCCATCGTGTAATGAAAAGGAACAAGGCGTTCTTAGTTAAAAACCGTGAAAGAGCCTGGTAACTAGTCTTAAATAAAACGTACTTTCTGATTGGCTAGAAGTCAAACAATAGCAGGAATAGATAGCAAATGAGAGTTCTGGTTAAATACATGTATTCGCAGACAAGATATTCGCAGACAAGATTTTCGCGCGTAAAATAATATTTCGCTCGTTAACATTTGAGATCTAGCGACTTCTAAAATTAATAGCTCACTATTACACGTGTGGATTAAAAACCTGAGATAAACAAGGCCAGTGTCAAATAAATTATAGAAAGACTTTATGTATATATGCAGGAATACCACAAGGAGCCCAGAAAAAATTCTGAGCTCCAGGTGGGATTCGAACCCACAACCCTCTGTTTTCTAGTTGGATGCTCTAACCAATGAGCTACTGCAGGATACTCTATGGTGAGCAATAGGTCATCTGTGGGCCATCTCTATGTGACTGCGTGAGGCAGTTCATAGCTCATCGCCCACAGATGACCTATTGCTCACCATAGAGTCTCCAGTAGCTCAGTGGTTAGAGCACCTGACTAGAAAACAGAGGGTCGTGGGTTCGAATCCCACTTGGAGCTCAGAATTTTTTTCTGGTTTCCTTGTGGTATTTCTGCACATATATATATAGTCTTTCTATAATTTCTTATTCATGTACTTTGGACAGTGTCAAATAAAGAAGCAAAATCAAGGTAAAACTGTAAATAATTGCATAAAACTTTAGTTAAACAAAGTTTGGAGTTAAATAAAAACAGAATTTTTTTGATTGTGACGTCATCCCGCATCCTATTCCACATAATTTGCCATTTTCTCCGCATAATCTGGAAAAAAATCTCGCATAATTTCAATTTTTTTCCCTATCCTGTCAGAAGCCCTACAATATTACTATCAATACTACTATCATTTCTTAAAGTGCCTCAGGTGTCATCATCCTTTTTACTTATTTTGTTCATATTTAGGAAAGAAGAAGAAAGAAGAGGGCAAAATACAAGCAGAGAAAGAAAACAGAGAAGGAATCAAGTATTAATTTCTAAGTTCCTTAATTTATGAATCATTCATTCATCCAATTACCCATTTATCTATTCATATTATCATCTGTTATGGTATTCTCTCTGGCATAAGTCAGTGCTTCCAGTATGCAAAAAACACGTGTAGCCCCTTTATATAACATAAAGACATGGCTTCTGAGCCCTAAAGTTGTCTTACATTGATCCATCGAAAAATTATCCATTTATCAATTCATATGTTATTTATCATTCATTCATTTTTGGATAGAAAATGAATGAATGAATGAATGAATGATTAAATGAATGATGGATAATTTATGATAATTTATCCTTTCATTTATTCATTATCCACTTATTTATTCATCATCCATTAAACCATTCATTCATTTATTCTTTTTTTTAATTTGTTTGAGCACCTGGAATAGAGTATGATAGTTGTTTATTTCACTTTTACATTCCATAGATTCAATTTCTGAGGACAACAATAATGTTATACCAAATACATTGTCATCTATTTCTTACTCAATAACTTCTAAAGAAGCAAAGACCATTTCAACCATACAACTGGAAAAGCAAGATGACTTTGTTGAACTCCTATCAGAAAAGAAAGATGAAGTGGTTAGAAAAGATCTTCCTGAGCTAATGAGAGAGGAAAGGCAAACAGCCAAGAGAGGGGAGACAGTTGAAGATGTATCTGCAACAGCTAATAAACATGACGTTAGAAAAGATCTACAAAACTATGTGAGGGAAAAAGAGGAGATAGTTAAAGATCATCTTCCAAGAGAAGCAATTCAAGAGAAGTTTGAAGATGTATCTGCAACAGCTAATAAACATAACGTTAGAAAAGATCTACCAAACCATATGAGGGAAAAAGAGGAGATGGTTAAAGATCGTCTTCCAGGAAAAACAAGTCAAGAGAAGGTTGAAGATGTATCTGCAACAGCTAATAAACATGAGAAGGTTAGAAAAGATGTACCAAACTATGTGAAGGAAAAAGAGGAGATGGTTAAAGATCGTCTTCCAAGAAAAACAAGTCAAGAGGGGTTGCAAGAAAATGGTTTACCAAAAGCTAAGAAAGAGGATGTGGTAACAACAGCTATAATGAAAGGTCTTACAAAGGAGACTTGTAAAGAAAAGTTGCCAAAAAATAGTCAGCTGAAAGCAAAGAAGCAGGATAGGGATGAAAAAGTTATAGAAGAAGAAAAAGATGAGATGATCGAAAGAGGTTTTCCAACTACAAAGAAGGAGGTTAGAATTATATACGATTTGTTGTACTCAAAAATGTTTTGATTCTGATTTTTTTTTCCAAAATGAATGCACCAAAAATATCAATGGTTGCTGGAACAAAATTTAAAAAATGTAATTATTATTAGTAATTAGTAATTAGTGGTTAGTAATTATAATTTTTATTAACTGCCACCCGTTGTGTTGTGTGGGAGGTCATAGGTTCAATCCCTGGCTGGACCAATACTCGGGGTCTTCTTAAAATAACTGAGAAGAAAATGCTGCCTTTGTACATCAGTCTGTTGTGTGGGAGGTCATGGGTTCAATCCCTGGCCAGACCAATACTCGGGGTCTTAAAATGACTGAGGAGAAGGTGCTGCCTTTGTAATGACATCAGTCTGTTGTGTGGGAGGTCATGGGTTCGATGCCTGACCAAACCAACACTCAGGGTTTTAAAAAATAGTTCGTACAACCTTGAAAAGTCCTTGATTTCAATTTTTTTTTTTTTTTTTTTTTTTTTTTTTTTTTTTTTGAAAAGTCCTTGAATATTGGGGAAAAGTCCTTGAGAAAATAGAAATAGTCCTTGGATTTTATGGATCTGACAAATTTCACAATTATTCTAACAAAGGTTTTATACAGAAATTTTCTGGTTTTTTTTCGGTCAGTTTTCATTCATAAATCCAATGGTGCTGATAACCTCGTTTTCATGTTGCAAAAATAATGCGGGGTGGCTTTTGTTATCTTCGTTTCTTGTGAATTAGCGGTCAGTTAATCGATCTTTACAGCTCAAAACGAGCCCTAAAGGATTGCTGACATGTGTTGGTATACAAAATCGAACAGAAACGCTGCTTAAGAGGGAGATAAATTTTCAAGGACAGCAACATAGATTAACATTTGACGTGAAAAGTCCTTGAGAAATCCTTATTTTTTTCTCTACAAAGTTGTACGAACCATGTTAAAATAACTGAGTAGAAGGTGCTGCCTTTAATTACATCTGCAAATGGTAATGACTTTCGCCATGGTTTGGATGACCAAAGAAATGGCGGCCCCTTCTCATAGAGCCACAAGCCTATCAGGACTTAGTTGACAATAGCAAGCATAACCCTTTTAAGTAAAGTCAATAAATTTATCCGCACGACTTTTTTCAGGTCAAAAAGGAAAACTCATTTTCCACTGGTTCTGTAGCGAAACTGTCCAAGGAATTATCAGGTGACCAAAATAATCCCTTTAATACTACATTATAGAGTTGTGGAGGATAAGAGTTTTTACAAAGTTTATTTGTCTTCCTTTTTTTCATGGCAATGGCAACGATTTTTAAACGCTCTGTGACTACTAACTGAAGTTAATGGGTTTGATAATGGTTATTTATTTTTTTCCGGTCCGGAATCCTAGTTATTAGCGTGCGCTGATTGGTTGTTAGCCGGTCCGGTTTTTTCTCAGTATACGGACCGGCTCATCGGGACCGCTCACAGTTACATGGGCTTCCAAACCGGAAAAAAATAAAAACGTTATTAAACGGCTTAGGTCGGTCCGTAATGAGAAAATATTTGACCTCGGTCTTGAAAACGGACGCCGGTCTGCGGCCTCGGTCCGTTTTTAAAACCTCGGGCAAATATTTTCTCAATACGGACCGACCTAAGCCGTTTAATAACATATATTTCTTTCGCCCCATGTAAGGAAATACGCTATATCTCTTCTCTTAAGTTCTAGAGTTTAGCACCACCGATTTGCATGGAAAATCCAGCACCTGAAATCTTGCCAGAATCAGTCCACTAAAACCTTGTTCGTGAATTAGATTGTAAATTTAGATTGTAACATTTCAGGTGCACCTCAAAAAAGAAATATCTTATCATTGTGCAGCAGATGGCAAAGCTGGGGAGAAAGCATACCAGTGTTTAATCGCGAGCTTTGTCTTGCCTTTGCTCGTGCTGGACACCGTGTAATGTGCATAGTTCTTGTTTCATCGGATTACGACAAAGAAGACGCTAGAAAGGGGAATGTGGAATTGTTACAGTGTGATGATAAACCAGGAATCCAGAGGGACGATCCACAACTTTTATATCATGACCAACAGATTCCATTTCTTCCTGATATAGTGATCGGACACGGAAAACTCACAGGACCTGCTTCCGTGTTTCATGCAGACAAGGCATCATGCCCAAGACTTCATATCATCCACGACCTTCCTACTGAATGCTTAAAGTTTGACAGCGTTTTAGAGCCGCAGTGTAATGAAGAACAACTCGCCAAAACTGCTGATTTTGTCGCTGTAATTGGTAGCCTCCTGAATGAGAAATGGAGCACATTGATAAATCGTAATGTCATTGAACTTATTCCGGGACTTCCAGAACTCACGACGAGAAATCGCATTCCTTCTCCACAGTGTCGCTGTTTTGTACCAGCCAAGTTTTGCGCTCCACTTGCAAGTGGATTGAGACTTGCTGTAAAGACCGTTAATTGCTCCAGTGAACGCGAACCTCGCCCACGTAAAACTACCCTCATTGCTTGTAACACAGATTCAAGTGGACCTGTGAAGCCTGGGAAGAAAGTTTTGAAAGAAATCGATAGAAGTTTGGTTGATTTGAATGAAAGGATTAGCATTAACAATCAAGAGGCCTACTTTGATATTCAGGGAGCCACTGTGTTTCTGTCACCCGCTAGAGTTGATGCATTCGGAGTGACTGCTTTAGATGCCATTGCAATAGGGATTCCGATTGTCGTTAGTGAACATAGCGGCCTTGCTTACACTATTCGTCGCTACTTTGATAAAAAGTTCCACTCTTTTATTAAAGGTATAAAACTTGAGGAGGGGGCAAGTATTGATGATGAAGAAGATGAAGATGCCGCAATATGGGCAATATCAATTGACAAGATATCTATTTCTCAAGAGGAGGCTTTTGATTTAGCAGATGCCTTCCGTTCGGATTGGAAAGAGAAATTTTCCTGGGATACAGCTGTACACAAACTTATGCGGACTCTCACTGAGTCTGGCAAACTTCCCTTCCGATCCCCAGTACCACTGCCAATCCCCTCTCTAGCAAAAGGAGTAACAGGGTCTTGTATAAATCTGGTTAAAGAGCTCACTTTATTCGACAGACGGCAGAAGTTTGTCCTGTTCTTGTCGCCAGAAAACCTTGAGCTTATGAATAACGCTGTTCACCTTGGACTTGTCCACTGGGCTGCAGTGTTTGACTTTGACCGTGAGAGCACTACAAAAGGATATCTAAAAAGTTGCGAACATTTTTTGGAAAGTACCGGCAAACCTGCCTGTCGAATGTTACCTCCTCCAAAAGAAGACATAGGGAAGGAAAATCAAAATTTCACCTTGCCAAACGGCGGAATTCCTTGGATTCTACTTCAAGGTGTACCAGACATGGAAAGGGATGTTGATCGCAACTTGGATTGGATTCAAGAAATCTTTTGTCACTTGAGAAAGAGACTTTCCACCAATATCACTCTTCTCATTTTATGGAATAGTACTAATGATAATAGACATCTTTGCAAGAAGCTATATCAAATTCAACTTCAAGTTCAAGCATCTCCTCACTGGAAAAATGCAGTCCAGCTTGTATTGCTTTCTACATCGGATCAAATTGACAGCAGACTTGATGACATCGCAGAAGAATGGGGCGTAAAGATCAAGAAAATTGACATCAACCAATTTTGTAATGCCCTATATAGCACAGCTACTGCCAACCCTCTTTATCAACTTGATCCAGACTTTTCCCTCCCAAAACGTAATGTCAATGGTATGCAAGGCGATATCACTTCAGCAACTCTTCCATCATCCATGAGATGGGTGGATTCAGTACTGGAAGTGCTTTACACCTCTATTGGAAATACTCCTGAATTTGGCAAAGACGATGCCCACTATTTCTATAGAGGAGGCAAAATCTCATGGTACGGCATAGAGATGGATTACGCAGTGGAGAGAGAATCGTGGGAGCCCCTAAGAAAAACCGTTGAAGAAGAGCTCGCGTTCCCAGGTGCCACCTTTCTTACTCTCTTCCATCAGCGAGGAACTGGTGGAACAACTTCAGCCAGAAAGCTGCTGTACGACTTTCACCTCCGCTATCCATGTGTTTGTCTCAAGACAATAAACTACGAGACGTTTTTGGCGATCAAAGTTATCTGGGAGTTTTGTTCTCTTCCTGTCATCATTCTGGCTGACATTAAAGAATTTCCAGGGGCCGAAGACAACGACATTGAAGCGCTGTATGGTAATCTATCAAATGAGAAGGTATCTTGTCTGATATTGCACATAGTACACCGTCACTATCAAGTGGAACCAAAAAGAGAAAAAGAAGTACAAAGTCCAAAAGATATAATCTTAGCAAAATCTTTGACCGAAAAAGAGAGAAAGAACTTTATTAAAGTATACAGCTTGCAAAGCCCAGCGAAAAAGTCGGAGCTACGTGCAATGAAACATGGCGACGAGCAACTCCAAATTCCTTTTTACTATGGCCTTGTTGCATTTGGTGAACAATTTAAAGGCCTGGAACCATTCGTCAGTGACTGCTTGCGAGGGCTTAAAGAACATCAAAGAAAGGCTTTGTGCTTTCTCAGCATGGCGCACCAATACGCCCAATTGGAACTACCTTTGAGCATATTTGCAGGCGTCTTTAATCTCAAGCCTCGCCAGCTTCATTCAATTGAAGATATTCTTACTCCAGAGTCGATTGAGCTTCTGATCGAAGAATATGGATGCTGGAGACCACGCCATTGTACCATTGGAAAAGAAATTCTGCGCCAGCTCCTAACAGTACCCTACAATATCCATCCTGAAAATTGGCAGCGTAATTTAGCAGACAAAGCGATAGAATTCATCTCCTATATGGAAGAGGAGACTTCTAAGGCTGTTCTTTTGAATCGAATTTCTGATGAAAAAACCTACAAAAGGTTTTCGTCACTGGTAGAAGACATTCCTGAAGATGAGGATGCAGTGAAAGTCTTCAAAAAAGCCATCGCTGTGCACCCAAACAATCCTTTCTTCAAAGCTCACTTGGGTCGCTACTATAGCGTACGAAGGGGTCTGGAGGGATTTGATTTAGCACTTGAGTATACGGACAGCAGCCTTCTGCTCGCTTCAGGGATGTCCAAGAACATTCGTAGCCAGCTTACTCAGATGAGAGGCATGATATTCAAACGGCAGGTTAAGAACCAGATAGAAAAGAGCGCAAATCTTGCTGACATCATTTCTCTTGCGAAGAAAGGAGTAGAGGCCTTTACACGTGCGGCTAGTATATCTCCCGATAGACTTGAAAACTGCTACATTCCCCAAGTACGTATGATGTGTGACGTTTTCAGGTATATTGCCGGTAATTCTAAAGGGGGTATATTCCATTACCTCCATTCACAAGGTGCCGATCCTTTCATCCTTGGTGAAATTTCAGAATCTTCAGATATTTTGGAATCAGTTTCGGAGAGCATTTACTATCCCGATCTGCGGCGAGATTTGTTCAAACTTGGTGGATTTGGTTGGCGGAATAGATCAGGAAATAAAGCAGATCTGATAAACCATTTCAAGGAGCTGAAACAAACGTCCAGAACGAGCACAGCTTCAATAAATCGACAGATAGTACTACTTCAGCTGGAACTCTGCAAAGACAACGATAAACCAGTTTCTGAAATTTCAGAAGAGTTAAACCTCCTCCTTGAAGAAGCGTTGAAGTACGACAACAAGATAGATCTTACGATGCGCCTTTGGGTAAGAGTAGCTCCACACATTCCAGTGGATCTCCAAGCTGCAGAGAGCAAGATAGCAGCCTGGTGCACCCAAGGGAAATCGCCTTTATCTTATCTTTACCGCTATATTTTCACATGTATTCGAATTCTCGAAGGTGGTAGGGACCAACGGTTTGAAGACGACAGAAAAATTGCTCGGGACGACCTTCTTAAAGCCGTTCATGCAGCCAAGCGTCTTACCTTGTCTCATCCAGATCGACCAGTAGTGTTTCTTGGAACCGCTAAAGGCATGGGTCAGCTTGTCACCGTAGAAGAAAGTGTTACAAATGTCAGAAAGCAGCGCTGTATTCCTGACAGCTTCGCAAAGCGACTGCGAAAACTGACAGGCATCATCACAAAAACAGGCAAAGTTGGACAGATAAAAGCCAATGGACTCGTTATCTCGTTTCGTGCTGATTTATGCCAGCCCCCACTAACCGGGCAGTCTTACTTAGCTAAAAAGGTCCGCTTCTATCTCGCCTTCACATATTTTGAAGCAGATGCATACAATGTGAAGATCGTGGCCGAG
>WUAP02149488.1:0-11067 GCA_015163945.2 Stichodactyla helianthus
TCCCCTGCTGATTATCAAAGCCGCCCCCGGCTTTAAGAATGTAGGTTTTGCACTGGATTTCAAAACCTACATAAAACTATAGAATTGGGGCGTGGCTGGTTTTTAAAGTCATATCAAAGCTACTCTGTTGTCAGTGAGTTTACAAACACGGTACATCTATATCATGCGCCATATTATGAATGAATGAACAAACAAACAAGCGAAATAAGGCAGACAAATATTCGAATAGAGAATACTAAACAAATAAGAAGCGAGCTTATGGTCTGCTGGTCTGATGGTGGTGTTGGTGGTGTGTGGTGTTGTGATTGCGTTGTGATGATGTGTGTCTTTACAAGAGTTGGAAAGCTATATTTTTGTGGTTGGCTATATATACGTGACAGTTAGGTTGTCATGTGACTTAGCTTTACATTGTGATTGGCTAACAGAATAAGATGGTTCTAAATTAAGCTAGCTGAATAAACAAGGATACGAGTAAAGGAAAAGGAATTAACTATAGTTAGGACTTAAGCTAACTCTTGAGAGTATAAGATATTAAAGAATAAAACGAGGGTAGTAGAGCTAGAGGAGGTTGAAGGTACCATGATGACGTGTTCGTACATTATGCATACGACAGGGGGGGGGGGTACAATGTGTTCATGCAGGTGCTTCGTTCAAGGCTAGTAATCTAATATCTTAGTAATATGAGATATCTATATCCTGAGATAATGGTGGCAGATGGTCTGACAATTTTATATTATGGCAGACTTTCTGGAGCCAAATATTTTATCCTGTCCTGTATGAGTATGACAATGTCCAAAATACTTTTTCCTATATTTGCTTTTAACTGACAGATTCTAAAATGCCAATTTTTCATAAGATCTTCTTTCTCATAACACAGTCACTGAACCAAGTCTGCTGGATTAGTAGCGATGTGAGCTTAACATCTTGTCAACGTGTTAGTCTTGGGAGGCCAGTATAGGGTAGTTTACCTCTGTTGTACCTCGGATCCACTTGTATTTCATCTTTGATAAGACTGTCCTTTCTTCTGTGCGTCATTATCTTCCGTTTCTGTTTCTTTTTAACCTTTTCCGGTCCCTTCATTGTAGGACGTTACGGTCAAAGGTGAAGGCTGCCTTCCTACAATACTCTCTGTAATTCGTGAAAGCTTAAGTGACGTTTTGTTCAAACCATATGCTTTCAAAGAAGAATTTACTGACTCTTGCAGATGTCTGTTTGACGCGAATAAAGGAAGAGAGCCACGTCTTGCCGTCTTTTTACGATTTTCATGGAATTGGAAAGAGTCTGGTTGATGAGGATGGACGTCCGTCTTGCCGTCTTTTTACGTGGAATTGGAAAGGGTCTGGTTGATGAGGAATGGACGTCCGTCTTGCCGTCTTTTTACGATTTTCATGGAATTGGAAAGGGTCTGGTTGATGAGGAATGGACGTCCGTCTTCTTAATAGGCCGCTGCTTCGCCTCGTGTCAACCCTAGTCGGCACTGCTTTCTCTGAAAAAGTCCTGCTATTCTTAAGATCCAACGTTTGTATCTTATGTTGCATCCATTCTCGACTTGTAACAATAGTCTGAGAAGAAGGCGGCTTGTTTTCCGTAACTTTAATCTTTAAAAACGTCTTTCATTACTTCGCGATGCTCTTTCCTCATGGAATTTTGGTCCACTGAATCTTGATTCAAATTGAGCAGGTTTCTTCTCTGGATTTGTAGTATTTTCAAAAGGATAACCGTTAACAGAAACTTCCTTTTGCGCTGCAGAAGCGTTGCCAAGGCGAAGACGGTTGTCCAAGTCAGGGTTATTGAGTCCACGACTGGATCTTCCAGTAACTTTAGCTAATTTCGCCATTTCTTCTGTATTATCGAGGTAGCCTTGTCAAAAATCTCATCTAGCAAAACATCTGTTTCAGCCATTGCCACGTTGGTCATAATGGCTTGTCTTGATTGAATCAACGTATATTTGTTTACAATTAAAAGTAAACTAAGCTACTTCAACACCGATTCCTTTTTTATTGTACCTCCTTGTCTTCATAAACAACAACTACTTGTTATGGTCGTATACATCTTGTAGTTATCGTCTTTTGTTCGTTGAAGAAAGCTCCATAGTTACGAGGGGGCTTACTACCATGGAGGTGTGTCACAGGAATACAAAGGATTTCGTATTCGATTGGTGCTTCAAAATAGAACCGGATTTCATTGTACTATTTAAGAACTATCAAACACAAGGCGAAGACGGTTGTCCAAGTCAGGGTTATTGAGTCCATGACTGGATCTTCCAGTAACCTTAGGTAATTTCGTCATTTCGTCTGTATTATCGAGGTAACCTTTGTCAAAAAACCTCACCCACTATAGATCCTACTGTAGATCACTAGAGGCAACAGCAGTTTTTAAAAACGACGAGTATGCTAGTTTTGTGGTTTTCAAAACTTTACTGTAGGTTTTTGAAAAGAATAACCAATAATTATACAAGTACTGACAACAAAAAACTAACTTGTACACTTGTTTACTGCAATTTTCAAAATCATGCGAACTCAGACATCCAAACACTCAACTGGTTTTTGCCGATTTAGCTTCCGTCAATCAAAACTAAAAATCACAAATACAAAAGCTAACCGAATATCAAAATCATATTTAGCTATTATAAATCGTCTAAAGATTGTTTTCAGTCATTTGGTAGGTTTTTAGGGATATTTATGAGTAGTCTTCTGCTGTTTTGTTTGAAGTGGGCGGAAGCGAATAACCAAATTCGAACGGACTGTTTGAAGGTCAGAGTTCGCATGATTTTGAAAATTGCAGTAAAGCACGTAAATAATAAGTAAAAGTAATTAACGACGTTCAATATAAAATCGATTTCCGTACGATAAAATCCAGTTAAGAAAAGCTTGCTTTGATAGAACTATTCGTAAATGGTGTTAGCCATAGTGCTAGCCTGCTTTAAGTAGAACGGCAGCGAAGAAGATTTTGACTGAGAATAGAAGTGTAAAAAGAATAAGCAATATTCATACTCCATTACACAGCTAATGCACAGTTTTCTGCTACTAACAACTTGTTTTGTTAACCAGAACCCATGGGATCTGCTGTTGATACTATGAAATGCCAAGAACAGAAGACGATAATCTTGGATTGTTTTCTCAGTGGATTTTTCTTTTGTTCCAAACGAACCAAAGTGAAACTGAGTGTGCGGTCATTTAGGGTGTTAGTGATTGAAATCATAACATCAATTACTGCAGCTCCTTGGTTGCTTGTGCTCGATTTGAAGAAAGAGAAAGCCTTTGATCGACAGCCGCGAGACTTACAAGAGGGGAAAATAAATGTACAGGTCGCGAACACCAGGATTAATTTCAGCCAATGTAGTCCTGAGAGGACTACAGTAAAGTAGTCCAGGAACGTTTCTGAAAAATGCTTCTCCGTATTATTAACAGAGCTCGATCAAGCTGGAAACTATTGTCGTATTAACCTGAGTGTCGTATTTCACACTGCTAGTTTTCTGCTAAGAAATAAGACATGATTGAGCTGTCGTGGTAAGGGCTTGAGTTTGTCACAATGGACGGAGAAACTTTCGGTGACATTTCGGAGCACAAGAGAATGAATTCTTATGGCAAACGTTATAGCTATCCGAGTCCTATGGCCAAGAAGGATCCAAACGACTTCTTTCGTGTCTTCCGATGTGCAATGGGAACGCTGCGCGCGATCAAAGTCGCAGAAGAAGGCGAAGAATTCTACGATCGATCCTCAGAAAATAAAAAATCACAGTTGACAGAACCGACCAGTCCTCGCCAAGGGAAACTACTTCTGCCTGATTTGCAAGACAGGCTTAATATCTCTAACGAACAAGGAAGACCAGCTAGAAGGGCAAGTATAAATGTACCAATAAATAAGAAATCTCCTAGAGATGTACCAGTCGTTGAACCTAGCACTCGATTCTGGACGCATCCAGCTGCTCCATCACAAGACATGTCAAGTTCAACATCACTGGTAAGCCTACCTCAAATCAACAGAATGACCAATTCTCACGCCAAATCTTGTATCAATGTGCCTCAAAAGTCCTACAATCAGCGAGAGGAAATTCTGAAGAAAAGTAAAAGAAGTAGCAGCGTAGTTAGTTTTCCACACAAGGCAAGCACGTCGTATGGCAAGAGCCTTCAAACAAAATGGCGTAGCAGTCATGGAGGCTCGAGGGGTCGAGCTTGGGGTCCCAAAGCCAAGTCATCTTGGAAAATAAAAATACATAAAAGAAAAGAGCCACTCTTCACCTCGTAATATCGGTTACTATAAACATTGTGGTTGTTTACACAATATGTTTGATATTTAATGAATGTAGCTTGGAATAGTATGTTAGGGCCGATTTACACGATATAACTTTTGCTTACAACTGTCGCAAGCGATCTGCTTACGCCATGCTCACAACACAAATTGCTTCGTGTATGATATTAGATGAATAAAGTTTGTTTATAATATTTCGCTTGTTAAGATCGATGTGTGTTCAACTCAAGTAACTGAAGTCCAATAAAATGTTGTTGAAGTTTTGCTGCAAAAGAACCAAGAAAAAGATTGCGGTCACATTTCAGGCGTTTGGTGGGTTCACATCGGATTCTAATGCACCTCGAACAAGGAAAAGAACTAAAAGATACTCTATTGCTTCCGTGTTGGTTAAGGACGTTAAAGCATCAAAATTGTTCAACATTTAATTTAGCTGAAACTTCGTTGAAACTACACTGAAAGACTCTCAAAGAGCTGTTTAAAAACTGGTTAGTTTGTTTTCTGAAAATTATCATGGGAAGTATTAGATTTTTATGAGTCTTTAGAGGTATCAGTGACGTCATACACTCCACACAAACATTTAGTTCCATACATTTCTTTGTAATTTGTAATTGAAATATCTCAACGTAAATGTTCTACATTGAAGAAAACTGGTCAGAAAATGAATCCTTAGTCTAAACAATGTAAGAAAACTCCTTCACACAAACTTTTAGTGTCAAAAAAATAAAATTGTTTATGAAACAAAACATGAAGAAATGTATGGAGCTGAATGCTTAGGTTGAGTGTATGACGTCACGCGAACGATTTCGATGCTCCTTTGGACAATCTAACCTGTCTGGAGGCATCTTTTGTGCGGCAATAGTGTTGCACAAACATTTAAAAAACTGAAAATCTCAGGTGGTAAAATCTTACTTGATGAAGTCTAGCATCGTAACAATACACAGGGGCAGATCTAGACTAGTTTACCTAGTTTCCGGAAACTAGGCAAAATATTCGACAATTTATAAACATTCAAATAAGCGAAACGAACTACAAAAAGATCTGCCTAATTTCTGGTCTTTATCAGCCACAGGGATCCTGTATAAACTAGTCAAAACTGATCGCTATTATACAGTAGAGCGAATCTCTACACTATCAAAGAAATAAAAGGAAAATAACTTGTTCCATGTACTGCATGTTCTATATGAGAACTTTAAAGATGATTGCCCTTTTATTAAATATTTTATTTGGACTGAAGAGAGTGTCCTTGGAAATTAATGTCATAGGATTTTGGAGGGCACGATTGATGGAATGTAATATCTGATAACCATAATATACACAATCTCTCTTGGGGAGCATCAGGTCCTATTAAGCCAGAATAAGCCACAGAGTAGAACTGCCTTCAGACGTGAGGGGACCATATCAGTTATCACTCAAAGCTGTGATCCCAGGGGCAGGGGCAGGGGCAGGGGTAGGTAGCTAGATGTGCTACCGTTTTTTGAGTAACCAGTTCTTGAGCTGTTCAACGGTGATAATAAATGAAGGCAACACCAACTTCAAATTCCTCTTGTACCATTCCCTACAGGCAAGAAAAAGAAATAACCTTTCAAAAAAAGTTTTAAAACTCAAATTTTCAATCAACAAAACAAGCTAGGAATGACCAATTTCCCAAAGAGCAAGGAACTGGGATTGAAGTTCTCAAAATTAACCATTCCATTGAATGTCTCATAACATTTGAACAATAAGTAATAGTTTTGATTCAAGTGACTATTTTTTCCAACCACTCCAAGAAGAGAATTCTACAAGGCTTTTTGTTGTGGTGGAACATGGATCATTCACTTTAAAGCTAGGCTCCAATCTAAGGCGAATGCCCAAAGATCAAATTGGAATTTAGAAGTGGATTTTTGTGGAAGGAGAAAAACTGGAGAACCCGGAGAGAAAACCCTTGAATCACAGGAGAGAACCAACAAACAACTCTTCTCACATGAGATAGCAGGTCCAGGGATTGAACCTACCCACGACCCCAGCGGTGAGAGGCAGCACATACAACAGCACACATAGTTAACACCACCCATTTTTCCCAAATGTTATGAACATACAGTAGTCCAAGTTCCTTGTTTGTTTAGAAAGTGGCACACTGCAAATCTGGAATTGGAAGTGTGTATAATCTTATTTTTATAATTACCATAGATAATCTCTGTGAAAGGTGGAGTTTTTATCCAAGAAATCCTTGTAGAAAACTGACAAGTCATCAGCAAACTCCTTGTCTAGGTAAAAATGTACTTCATTACTTGTAATATATTCCTTTTGTTAAGTCCTGTGTGAAGTTTTTGATAATTATGCAAATTGCATTCAATCTTGTCCTTAGTTTATGACCTTTGAGAAATATTGAGCTGAACTTTGCACAGGGAAAACAATGATTTTGATGCAATGTCATCCTGATGTGTGTCTGTGTGTGTTTCTCTGCCTTTTCTTGGTTTTGTCAGGGTTTCTCAGGGTTGTCTAATCCCAACACAGGTATCCCAGTCTTGTTTGTGGGAGTGGATCAACAATGTCTCCACCCACCACAGGTATCCCACTCCTGATTATAGGAGTACAATGCTCCTTCCTGGAGTTTCCCATAATTCTTTGATTTGCACACACCAGTGAGGTCTGGGTACAAAAACATTGAAAACTGATCATAGTTTTGGGGAAATTCGTGTACTGTGTCTAAACAAGAATAGGAAAAGCTCTGTTACTCAGATATCCTATTTGGTACATCCATTTACATCCTTCTTTTGCATTTTAATCCACATCTGACAAAACACTGTTTGTTTTCCATTCAATATCTGTAGTCTCCTTCATATACTTTGTCCCTAACCAGACCCTGACCTCGTTTGCACACGCTAAATCAAGGAGATTTATAGGTATCTCCGGGATAATAGGTTCATGAAGATGATGACATCTACCATAGTTTCTCAGTCTTAATTACCCTAATAGTCTAACAAAATGTATCTCATTTACTCACCACTTTCATTTTCCTTCATACTTCTTTCTGCTAAAAATTTCTTTTTCGACTGAAATATCAAAAACACAAGGGTTTATTTTATAGTTGTTGCAAAAATGAATCATGTGGAATTTTCCATAGTTATCTATGTGTAGACAATGAGAGTAAGTAGAAAAATGAAACTTTTAACTCAGACTGGATTCTAGAGGCGTAACCTCTTTACTTTGGCTCTAATGTTTTCCCATTTCAGACCACATGTCATCCTCTTGGGAACAAGATTCTTTGTTTGAGGCTCATCCATATTAAAATATCTTCTCAAGTGTTCCTGAGAAACAAAGAAATAAAACCCAAGAGAAGAACATGTGATCTGAAATGGAACATTACACCCAAGGTAAAGAGATCTATTGCACTCAGTGGTCACTTCTCTTGTCAAGATAGGTGAGATTTACCTCTGATGCCCAGATTAGAACTCTTTTTAATGGGTAAACAACATACCTTGTTGAAATTTTCATTGTGTTTTGTCCAGAATTCCTGATGCCATGAATGCAAAGCTTGTTTTTGCAATCTCAGTTCTTGTTCCTGTTCATATGAATCAAAGGAATGAAGTTCTAGAATTGTTGTCATAACAGTACAGTCTGAAACTGAAAACTAGCCTTGAAGAATGCAGTGAATAGTGTATAGACCTCTCTCACACAGTGGCGTTAACAAAGACATGGTTTATATTCCACCAACTCACCCTCCTTGTCTCATGAGGTTTCTTGGAAAATATCATTTTTCTTATGTTTGACTTAGAATCTTGGGGTCCGACTAAATCATAATCTTGTGGATTAGAATCTCTGGAAAACATCTGGAAAAACAAAAAAAAAAAACTTTAATGATCCTTAAAATGCTCCTCAATGCTCCCCTTATAGTCTAGTGCTACTCTATGGGCACCCCTCTCCCTCCTTAAATTTTACCTGTTTTGAACTTTTACATCTTGAAATTTGAAACATTCCAAGTGGACAAGACCCTTGCCGAATATACAGCCCGTTTAAAAACGGTCTTACTTTGGAAATATTCATTAGGATACGACGATAAATTAAAAATATTTATCAAGTCCGCAAACCCTCCGCCATCTGTACTACACTTATCCTTTAGTGCGCATGCTTACTAGAGCATAAAACAATCCCGGGCTCAGCTAATCCAACATGGCGGACGAAGGTGAAACTTTGGGATATTTTTCAAATTTTATTTACTAATGCTGCGACGCTCGTATCGTGCTTTGGAAAATAATTATTAATTTATATATTATTTTTTAACAGAGTACTTGAAAGTCAGAAAGAAAGAAGAAGACAAAAAAGAGGGCGAATCTAGCCGATCTTCGCAATCAAAAGCTACACAAGGTCTGTCTGTCATACCTTGAAGCACTTTGTCGCGCAGAAACAGCACAAAAATACAATTGAAATTTCCACATCAGGATTATTAGAGAACGTTTAGCTAATGAGCTTTCTGCACTGTTTTGCGCACAGCCATACACATAGACATTACATATTATTTATATAGGTTGTAAACCACAAAATTGTTTTAAGCTTAATTATTATTACTATATTGTGTTGCTTAATAGCAGAGAAAGATAAGAAAAGACGCAGCAGAAGTAGCAGTACTAGTAGTAGCTCATCTTCTTCAGGCAGCAGTCAAGAGCGATCAAGATCAAAAGGTTAGAGGGAATTACTGAATGGTCAGGGCCATTGTTTTTTATGCAATCCCAAAGGGGAGGGTTACAAAAATGTGTGCAGGCATTAAAGGGGGTGTCATATCAATTTATATAAGACATGGGGGGGGGGGGCAAAACAGGCACATCAAATGGAAAATGCACCAGCCATCCCCTAGCTCTAATTAATGGCCAGTCCCTTAATACTATTTCTACTTTTCAATATCCTCCTCCTCATCATCATCATCATTAGAGTGCTGACATTAAAACCATGAAACAACTTAGTAATTAAATAGCGCTAAATAGTACAAAATCTTTTGTTTTCCATTTTTTAATTAGTGCTATTTTGTACTATTTACAAAAGACTGTTTCATGCTTTTAGTGTTTGTGCTCTATTTGATATTAGTATTATTATTGTTATTATTAAACATGATCATCATTTTCTCATCTGACTATCATCATCATCATCATCATTACTGTCATCCTCATCCATTGCATTATTCTGCAGACAAAAAAAGGAAAAGAAAGAGAAGGTATTCTAGCAGTAGTAGCTCAACAGAGAGATCTTCCAGTTCTTCAAGTTCATCAGGTACGACTTCATCATAAATTAAGTAAACAAAAACAAATAATGCCTTTAGACATTGTTCATCTTAATATGCAGCCCGTAAAGTCCTCCATGAACAGTGATTGTAAAGCACATTGAGACTTGCGTGATATGTACTATATAAGTACCTCAGTATTAATAATTTCTCATTTTCTCAAGATGAAAAAAGAAAGAAAAAGAAGAAATCAAAAGTAAGGACATTTTGTTTTTATATCAATGTTTTTTAACTACAGCATGATAAGGCTTTGAAATATTTTCTTTTAATAGAAAAAGAAGTCCAAAAAAGACAAGAAATCAAGCAAAAAATCAAGTCCTGTTCAACTATCACAAGTAAGGTTCATATTGATTATTTTCAACTATCCCATGGAGAATCAAAAGACAAAGGCATGGCAGCCATTATGGTGGTCCAGACAAAATAAAAAGGCAATTAAAAAGACCATTATTTATCTTTTTATTAATTATTGCAATTTTATATTGTATTGTATTATATTATTTAGATTATTTCATTTATAATTTTTCCCCCTGTTTGTTTCCTAGTGTTTAGAGCGATGTTCTTTTACGTTTCCCTGGCACACGCAATATTGTGCGTGCATGTCCAGCATTTTATTACTCATTTTGTAATTCATAATAGGCGTATATTTGATTTTTTTATTTCATTTTATTTTATTTTATTTTATTTATTTTATTTTATTTTATTTTTAATTTTTTTTAATGCAATTTATCGTTATTTACATTTTATCGTTATTTATATTTTATTGTATATTATTTTTGTATTATCTATTATGTTTTCTTTATGTCTATTCTTGTATATGTATCGTTGCGCTCGCTTTCACAACACGCACTTAGCATTTCAATTGACGTTTGTAAATATTGGTTTACCGTTATTCATCTCCCTGATGATGGACGCAAGTCCGAAAGCTCGGAATAAATTCTGTTGTTTAACATGAAAGAAACAATTTATTTAACCTTTTTTAATGAGAAATCTTTTGTTAAATATCACCAGCATGACTGTGATGACATGATGTGAAAACAAAGAATACAGGCTCTCCTGCATTCACTTCTCAAACCCCCATCTTCCCTCTCTTTAAGTACCCCCTCCCCTCCACAAAAAATTATGATGTGGCTCTTGAGGTCTGGAAAGAATGATGAAAATCCCATCTGGGGAAAAGTTATATGGTATTGATGGGCTCTATGAACAAGATGTGAAACAGCAAGAAATAGGGTGTATTGTTTATTTGTGTGTGTGTGTGGGGGGGGGGGGGTGTACAGAAGCAGGAGAATTTCTGGGCAAAAATGGGTGACAAGAGTCACCCACCAGTTTTTATTCTTAAAAGTTGATAAAAAGTTATTTAAATCTTGGTTTTAGTTCATGAAAGAAAAGAATTCAAGTCGGAGTGCTGTCTCAGGAAAGAAAATAAAAATGAAAGTGAAAAAATCCAGCAAAGATAAAGAGGTAGGAACTGCTCCCTTCAATTGTTTAGACATATATACACCTAGTTGCAAGAAGGTTGTCATAGGAGGAAAGAACTTTTGTAATTTAGTGAGAAAGGAATAACATTA
>WUAP02149499.1:0-11065 GCA_015163945.2 Stichodactyla helianthus
CTAAGCCTAACGTAGGCACAGTACTTTTTAAACTTCAACTCGAATTTCTGTTTACTGATGTACAAATAATACTAATGTAGAACATAAGCCAAATAAAATCGAGTTTATAATTTTACTTTGTTTGTTAGGGAAGGCAATCGCAAACTAGATGTACACATTCTGCTGATATTCATAATTAAGTCTTATTTCGCTGGCATCGCTGAAGTATAAAGGTATCGTTGTATCGCTGTATCGCTGTACCGCTGTATCGTTGAATCATTGTATCGCTGTATCGTTGTTTCGTCTGTATCGCTGTACCGCTGTATCGTTGTTGTATCGCTGTATCGTTGTTTCGTTGTTTCGCTGTATCAATGTATCGCTGTATCGTTGTTGTATCGCTGTATCGTTGTTTCGCTGTATCGCTGTATCGCTGTAGCGTTGTTTCGCTGTATTGCTGTATCGTTGTTTCGCTGTATTGCTGTATCGTTGTTTCGCTGTATTGCTGTATCGTTGTTTCGCTGTATTGTTGTATCGCTGTATCGTTGTATCGTTGTTTCACTGTATCGCTGTATCGTTGTTTCGCTGTATCCGTGTTTCGCTGTATTGCTGTATCGCTGTATCGGTGTATCGTTGTTTCGCTGTATCGCTGTTTCGTTGTATCGTTGTATTGCTGTATCGCTGTATCGTTGTTTCGCTGTATCGTATCGCTGTATCGTTGTTTCGCTGTATCGCTGTATCGTTGTTTCGCTGTATCGTTGTTTCGCTGTATCGTTGTTTCGCTGTATCGTTGTTTCGCTGTATCGCTGTATCGCTGTATCGCTGTATCGCTGTATGACTGTATTGCTATTGTTATTGGTACTGCATGTATAACGCCTATCAACCTTATCGCAATCTTTAACTTTAGCATGATGTGTTGAAGGCAATTCCAGTTTGCCGGTTGTTAACTGTTTGGATATCAATAGGTGACAAAAAAGGGTACAGGCCCAAGATTCTATTAGCATACAGCAGATCACAGGACCTGTATCGGATGTATTGCAATACAGAAAACGATACGCAAAAAACTAAATCCTAAACCTTGCCAGGTATATTCAGAATCAGCAAACATCACCTGTTAGCAAGAAGTCTGCTATCACTGCTCTGAGTGAACATTGCAGTATGTAGATGACGAGGGAGGGCACCTTCAGCCAAGGCAAGATCCTGCATCTTAGCTGCAATTTCTGAATCCCCTTCCTTTATAATTGTAAATGTTAAATTAAGATCAGTATGCAAACAATACACATTGATATACACACTGCTTGTTATGGTCATTGTTGGTTGTAGTGCTGTTGTTGTTCACTGTATTTTTGTTATGCTGCTGTTGCATGTTATTGCTGCAGTGAAAGGTAAAGTAACTTTACCTTCATCTTTAGTTCCCTACATGTAGGTACAAGCCTGTGGTGTGCACTTTACTCTTTACTTTTCTCTCGATTAGAGTTCATTTTAAGGTTATTTGAAGCTAAAGCTACACAGATTAGAGAGAAGCTGAAACAAGTGTGTGGGGTCACTGAGAACTGAACTACATATGAGTCTCTAGCTTAGCAGGCAGTACACTAACCAACTACAACACACTTGCTCCTAAAATACTGTCAAACCCCTCTTTCCCTCTGTTGCTGCTGTTGTCATTACCATCACCACCACTACCATAATTACAATCCAACTTCCTCCTCCTCATAATTACCATCATTATTTTCAAGTATTTGAATCTAAATTCATACAATCATGTATGTTTGATACCGGTATTCTATTCAAAGGACTTGAGCCCTTTTTTAATCTGTATTGAGTAAAAGTAAGTTTGATAGAACTTTTCACATCACCAAATGAAATATGCTATTACTTTTCATTCATTTGATAAAATCTAGATCTGCCACTTACTTCTATAACTGCTTTCATAACCATTCCAGCACCTTTAACAATAGCCATTGATGGATGCTGTGAGCCAAATAAAGGGAGAAATAAAAAATAAAAATATTCAACTGCCAATCAGTGAGATATTTTAAATGTGAATAAGTTAAAAATATTAATCAAAGTAGCTAAATACATTACCTGGAACAACTTGAATATGCTTCGGCCAAGGTCTGTGGTACAAAATAAATGTGGTTAAACCTACTAAAATAATACATTAATTAAGCACATAAATGTAGAATGTGAGAAGAGAGCATATTTTCAAGACTCTTATGTACCTGCTACCATCTCAAGCAGTGTGTCAAACTGATTCCCTTCAGTTGTTTCACTAAAAGAAAAGAAAGAATCTTCAGTTGATTCAAATTCAGGGAGTATTCATTCTTTGACAGGTGGGGTGTGAGCTGGAGGAATTACAGTTACAAGTGTATCAAAGTTTTCAGCCCTCCCCCTGTATTAGCTTTGCTGTACAAATGTGCATCCCCCCTCACTCTCTCTAAGGTTTATGCAACTGATAAAACCCTAACCCCTCAGAGATTATTATACAGAAAATCAAAGATGATCCACCCTTTTTGCTGAGTAAAAATTAGTTAACCAGCCCCTTAATTCCTCTGGCCCACCCCTGTTAAAAAATGAATGCTCCCTCTCTTAGGAATTGTGTTACAACAAACATTTGAACAGTAAATAAATGTAAATTTCTTTTTAGCATGTCCTAGGATAAATTTACCTGTAAGGTGGACAAAGAGCAAAAGTCAAAAAGTCAAGTAATGCAGTGATTACAAGGGCACCAGTGCTTCGATTCTACAATGAAAAAATACATATATACATGTATATCAACATGAATTCTTAATGCCAGACTGGCAGCAGAGGATTAAAACCAATAAGCCAATGACAGAAAAGTATGTATTCATGATATGTATTTTATAATTTTCATGGTGATGATAATGATAATGATGATGGCCATGATGATGATGACCACTGCTCAACACAATACTGTAGGTAATGATGGGTCATATCAAACTATAGCATTCAAATATCTAATAACCTCTGGAGACTGTCATTCCATTTAACTTACAACATGAGTACTAAATATTTCTAAGATTGTTCCAAGAAACTTTCTTGATGAGAGCAATGAAGATTTGTTCAGCTGTTCCTGTCTCAGGTCATAATTGTCATGCATTGGCTGTATTGAAGAAAAAAAAGGAAAATTAATATCAACTTGTACAAATTTAGTACTACAATGAATAAAAATCATGATTTCTATAAATAATTTATGATTATTCATACAACCAGAGAAAATTTCCCAAGGAAAATTGCTATTTTCCTTGGGAAATTTTCTTGCTATTTTTGAGGAATACTCAATGTGCAACACACACTACTGTGGCCACCTAATGTATTTTTACACAAGTTAGCTCATCAGATAGCAAGAATTTGTTTCACAGACACAAACATCTCACCTGAATTATTTAATGTATCTGCCAGATGAATTCGCACTATCTGATTGGCTAACTTAAACTTATAAAACAATAGTACCTGGATTGGCATAGTGCACAGGCCTTAAAAAAGTGGAAAAAAACAAGGTTCCATAACTTGCGTATGGGGTGAGCAAGCGAGGTTAATAAGATGTTTATTATATGTGGTCCATACTGTAAGTTATGGACTGCAAATTTGGCCAATGAGAGCACATGAAATTACCTTGCCATATTTGCCAATCATATAATAAAGAATAGCAGTGCATGTATAAATAACTGTAACAATTATTATACCTGCATCAAAGCACACAGCATATCAATAGCGGCATGATTGACTCCATCATCATTCCTCTTCAGGGCTTTTATGACCTTCACACCAAGTTTATCTCTGAATCTGAAGAGAGAAAGTTTTAATGTTACTATGGTGCAGTGCAGACTGTGCAGTATTCTAAAACACAGTGTGATGCTATAGATGTGTTGTTCTGTGATGTTTACAAGTCGTTACATGTAACAAAGGGAGTATAGGGTAGCATAAGATACAGTAGTGTGGTATGTTATAGGGTATAATATGGTGTGGTGGCATGTGTGGTGTTGTGTGCTCAGGTGAGGTACAGGGAAGTAACCTAGTGTAGCATAGTGTAGTGTAGTGTAGTGTAAGAGTGTATTATAATAATTGTGGAGTGTACATGTACTTTTATATACTTAAACTTTTATTAAAACTGTAACTCCTTACTTAGGAAGAGTGGTAAAGCAATCAAAACCAGCCTTTGATGCAACTAATCTCCTGATAGCATGAAATTGTGCTTCAAGTTCTTCTAAAGATATAGTGTTTTGGTCACCTGAGAACAAAAACAAACCAGTTAATATACTCACTGAATCTGTCATGTTACCATGATAACAATACTTTCCTGTGTCATCTATTAATTTTAAATATGCAGTCAAAGCAACATGACATGGGAGATAAATTAGGCAAAATTCACAATTTATTTTAATTTTAAACCCTTGAAACTTTATAGCAATCACATAATTTTAAGTTTAACACTCACTGGTTACTTTGTGCTAAATAATTTTGGAATCTACAAATGTATGGTTTCAGAAAATTGCATTCAGTGTACTAACAACATGAGAAGTCTTTCATTTTTATGGCATGAGGGGAGGAGATTACCAAAGTCAAGAGGTCTGAATTAAAGTTTAAAATACCTCCTGACCCTCTTGCTTCATGGTGGGCAAAAATTTTTTGACTCCATTATGTTAAATTTGAAGCTACATCTAGTTTAGAGAGACAACCCTCCCCTAAAAAGCTTTCAAAAATCTGAATACCCACTCTTGAGCTTAATTCCCAAAACAATGCAACCTCTCATACTTTTGCTGAAATAATAACTGAAATCCCCCCCTAACCTGCAAGGAAGAGGATAGTCCCTACCTTCCTGTGCTATTAGTGCAGTTATAGCACCAGTAATTAACCTCTCCTTGTTTTCTGCAAAGAAGCCCTACACAAAGATAATTGCTTTAGATAATCATCATCATCAACAACAAGAACAACCCTATGTACATATGTGTACATAGAGTACTTCACCTTAACTTTTCTCATCACTGGCCCTTGGGCTGGTGGAGCTGAGAATTTACTAGCTGAGAGATAACCCATTGGCTGGTGGTTCTTGAGTTTTACTCGCCCAAAGGCAATTTTTACTAGTTGTGGACTAGTGGACTACTGTGAAGGTCTATGTACGTCTAAGGTGTTATTAGTAGCAGGAATAATAAATAATTCTAGTTTACCAATACGAAAAACGTACTTACATCTTGAGAGACAGCATGTAATAGCCCATTATAAGGTATGTTACAGTTAAATCTGTCTACTGCATCAGAGAACTTGCCTACAAAAAACATTTAATGCTTAATATGTTTATGCTTTTAATGAAATTACAAAATTCAGCAAGGATTCCCATCAAGTTATGAATGATTGGTGCACACAAGATTTACACAGTCTCTAAGCAGGATTTTATATTGCATATTGACATAACACAAGTGAATTATACTAAACAAGCAGGACACAAACAGGAGTAAAGATTCAAAATTAATAGCAGATTGTGTATATTAGTTACTTGGCGGCACTGCTAAAAACCGTAAATGATGACTCTCTACTTCCTCATCTACAGGAGAGATGTAAGGTCCCAGCCTCAAGCCTGGAAAAGATAGTAAAACATAAAACTAAGGAAGGGACTCATTGCAACTCTAGAGTACAGAACAATGCACAAGATTGCTCCTTATCCAGTGGTGAAGCTTTGACCACATGGTCATGTAATGTTTAAAGAACGGGAGGTCATGTTTTATCAGGATATAAAGATCCAAGCTGAAGGCAAGGATCTTAATTATACCCAAAAATAAAACATGAACTCAAGTTCTTTAAATGACTTCAAAAACTTTTTACCAGAAATTTAGTAAGTAATATATTATAGAAAAGCTATAAATTCTAATTTTATCACAATTTCAAACACAGTTGACTAAGGAGCATGTGCATCATGCAGTATGTCGTCAGAGGAATTAATCCAGAATCCTACATGGAAAAGAATGTTTGGAAAACGTAAATCTGATATCATTTTCGTCCAGCAGAATGTGCTTCAGGGTTGCTTGCTTATAGGCTCTGGTTGGTATTGGGATTGCTTAATAAGCAATACCTGGTATTGAATTCCATTAATTCCATCTTCAGCCACCCAGATTGCAATGAGTACTTGTTGGTCATAGAACAACATGAGTTCTATAACCGACTGGGTCTGGTGTCTATCATGGTATAAAGATGCCATCACGTGGTACCAATTGGTACACGCTATTGGCTGGACATCCTAATGAATTTTAATGAGTAGCTTAATTGACCAATCTCAAGAAGCTTACAAACTCAAAATTAAAACACGACAGTACGTCATTTTGAAAATTTATTTTTCACCATTTACTATGCTGTGGAAATTTTTGTCATGATGGTTTTTTTTGAAAATTCAATTTAAATTACTTCCATTTTTTAAGGAGCTTAAAGGCCTTTTAGCAACTTTTTTATTTTCAAGGGCTTTTCATTAGTGCATCTTGAAATTCTAAATTCTAAATTCTCATACTTTTCAAGGAGATTACCACGTGTTTCACATAACTTTTGACAAGTGGATTCCGAAGTTGGTTTGTCAACGAATTTTGTTGGTGAACTTCAAACTTATTTCCCATGGAAATTTACAATTCATCATTAAAATCAACTTCAAAGTTTACACTGATGAAGCTGCTCCACCAAAGAAGGGCTGTACAAGAAGGATTTGCAAATAAGACTGAATGTCTAACAAATAACTGAACTTCCGTGTCAAGTTAGTCCAAAGTTCACCAAGGAAATTTGTTGTGAACTTCCAAAGTATAACTTGAACTTCAGAACTTCGGAACAAACTTTGGAGCTTACTTGTCAAAAGTTATGTGAACCTTACTGTAAGGTACAAACCCATTCATATAAAACTGCTTTATAATAATCTATATAATAATTGTTTTAAGATTTTGGATACTGCTCCCTTGGGCATCAATCTAAAACTTAAGGAATCGCTACACATCCTTTGTGAGTAACCACCCTTAAATCAACAATTGAAACATTTAAATTTAAAACTACTATTGTAATTTTGTAAAAGAATATCCATTGTTCGCTTGACTATTTAACCTCTGTATAGTGCAAATTATTCATACACTGAAGATGGGAGAGGTACTCCTGAAACGTGTTTGTAAAACTCAAGTGTGTTGTTCTTATTTTAAAACTAATCATCAAGTTTCTGCTCGTTCGACCTTTTGGAAATAATCTATACCTCTCTTTGTAGGAGTCATCTTCACACAGACATCCCTATTGCCACTGGCACGGACACCATCCAATAGACTTGCTAATAAAGAATCCCTATATGATAATTGAGTCCATTGACATGATTATGTTACTATACATGTAATGATGATTGATGACATGCCTATATTATACACAGTGTCTAATAAAAATTTTAGTGTAATAGGCAACAAATTTAAATTTATAATAATTATTATGGTAACATATACACTGATCTGAATTTTTTGATCAAGTTAGCTAATGCAACTTCATATTCTATTACAGTGAGTCTTTTGTGCCCATTGTTCAACTTCTACAGTGACTTTAATATTAAGCACAAGGAGCCCAAGCTTGGATTTTGTAAATGTTCAAAAAAATAAAACAAAACAAAAAAACAACAACAAAAAAATAAGATAAAGAAAATATGAAAACAAAAATGAGATTTTATTCCAAGGAGGGAAGAAGAGTTTTTAAAAACTGATTGTAAACAATCTAGAGGGTAAGTAGATGATATACAAAATTTTATATCACTTGTTTTCTTATATCTTTTTTTTCACAGTCACAAAATGCATGCTAGGGTCCCCTGTGTGTATGTGTACAGTTTATAGGGAAGGAGAGGAATTGTGCACTATGAATGCTCCGTCTCTTGCTGCTGTGTGGTGGGTTCAATTCCCAGACCCCCTAATACACGAGTAAGTTATCTCATGTTTGAGGTTTTTTTCCTGTGTTCTCTGGCTTTGTGCCTCTTTACACACCATATTTACCTATCTGTTGAGGTATAAGTCCTAACTGCTCCTTTAACATTTTCTATGGAAAGAAGTTGTGGATTTTCTACATATCTAATGATTGTGAAGACCTGTAAAAAGACAGAAGTGATGACCTGAATGAATGGATGAATGAATAAATGAATGAGAGAATAAACAAATGAAAAGCTATTATAGATGAGAAAAAACTAAAATACTCAAAGAGACTTGGCTGAATGCTCTAAAATTGACCAGGTCAATCAATAGACCTTTCCCAAATTCACTTCAATGATCACAAAACAATGGTCAAGTCAAGTTTGGTTGATTAATAAAAAGAATCAAGTTCATTCTCAACCACTGTTCCTTATCACCCAAGAGAATTCAGGAAAGGTCTATTAGTTGATTAACCAAATTTGGTAACTGATTGATTGATTTCAAAGTGCCAAATAATGCAGCTTTACTTACGTCACATAGAGGTTGACAGCTAGAGATACAATATGTTGCAGGGTCACGTTCTATTATACAGGTTTCCGATAGACATAAAGTTCTTGCTACAGGATCCTAAAATAATAATTTAGACATGATAAGTGTTATAAAATTGTGCTTTACTTTTACTCGATGTACTTGCACAGGGAATGTAAATCATTGCTGTTATCATCATCATCATCCTTGTTATCACATCATAATCAACCTTCTCTTCTATTCACCAGCACCACCAGCACCACCATTGCCATGGGCTTTAATCACACAGCAGCAACATTTATTCCTAAGAGAATAAAAAACTTTTGTTCTTCTCACGGTGAACTTGTTCTGAAGTGTTTCAATATGAGGCCATGTGCAGGAAATGTATTGTTACAACCATTATGGCTGCTGTATGATTAAGGCCCATGGCATTGATATGTTGTTGTTTGTACCAAAGCTAGAAAACTATGCACCCTTTTTGTCTGAATGTCCATCTCTAAAAAAGCCTTGGTGTAATTAAATTTATCATTCATTAAGTGATTTATTGGTGAAAATATTGTCTTCAAATAATAATAATAATAATAATAATAATAATAATAATAATAATAATGGTCTCCCCTCATCATGAGGGAACGCAGGAACTGACAACAATACGTGTCAGTTTTACATGATATTTTTTGGAGGACTTTTACAGACTGCTATTTCAAACTCACAGGATTTCTGTTTGTAACTTTATGAACCTTGAATTCTGCTAGAGAGGTCACATGTTCATCTTCACTGAGAAGAAAATGAAACATTTAATTAAAAGCTAAAATATATCAGTAGCTTCTACACTACAAGGATTATTGCAATATCTGACAGCAACAAATACTTCCAGAATTGAAATATGTAATTCATGATAGCTCTTCTTCCCAAGATGTTTGAAATAGGGAAAAATTAACTACATGTTTTTTGTTTACAAGCATATTTACACGAATGTAATTTTATGTATTTGTCCTAAGATCACTAGATTCCTCAATCTTTAGTGGTTCTTTAACATCCCTTAAAAAGTGTTGAAAGATGGAAGTAATATTTCTACTTTTGGTCTTCTGGTTATGAGCCATGTGGAGGTCTAACCATTTGCAGATGTAATTACAAAGGCAGCAGCTTCTCCTCAGTTATTTTAAGACCCTGAAGTGTTGGTCCGGCCGGGGCTTGAATCCATGACTTCCCGCACAATTACACAACTCAACCACCTGAGGCATCTGGGTGCCAGTCACACAAACCAACCTGTATTTTCCAAATCTGTGTCTGTGAAACTGGTCAAATTTGATTGGCTTTGGTCTTTGCCTAAGTGTAATGAAATTAATCAATAAATTAAACAATCAAAAGTTTGCATTATTTATTTTACTTTCCAGTTATGAAAATCTTGATTTCCTTACTTTAAAACAACTCCTAAGTATGCCATTGCATATTCTGACATCTTCCTGATGAGTTCATCTCTCTGTTCTGTAGCAAACATGTGCTACAAAAAAAAAAAAAAAAAAAAAAAAACACAGTTAAAAAATATTTCAAAATGTTAATGGAAAATAGAGTGGTAAAACTATGTTTCTCACTCAAAAACCATTCATGTAAAGTATTTAGTAATACATTAAGCATTCAATTTGTCTCATTCCCATGAGCACTTTTTTTGATCATGGGACAATTCCAAGTTTGGTAAATAATATCAAGTGCCTCTCATCAAAGTCACAAAAGAAAAATCTTACATACGTGGAGGGATAATATCATACATATGTATATTAATTAAGCATGCCATCAAACTGTAAGGCAACTGAAGAACTTCCCATTCATTCATTCATTCAGTTCAATGCCAAATGACATACCAATCTACTGAAGCCACCATGAAGTATCACGAAGCCTCCAGGGTAGTCTGAAACCTGGAAAACAAACAATCAAAGCATGAAACAAATAATGTACAGCACACTGCAAGAATCTTTGTTTCTTTGCAACAAAGAAAGATTTTGCTGTATGTGAAGTAAAAAATATACAGGCAACAATATTTTGCTTGGCCACTTGCAATGCAACAATGCAGTGCAGTGGAGGTACAAACAACATCACATCTAACACCACAGGGCAAAGGAAAAAATTGTTGAACCTTAGCCAAACCATCAGGAAGAATATTGCTATGTTCTTTTGTAAGTTCTCTTATTCTCCTGGGAATGACTGCAAACCACTTATTAGTTTGAAGAAGCCAATAAATGCCTTCAGCTTTCATTTAGTTTAGCATCTGTGAACTTGTCCTGGACAATAACACACATATTTTGCCAAATCCTACTCTCAAAATAAATATTCAAGTATGGACTATGTATTATTCTGGAAATATGTGTAATATCAAATGAAAGACATATATAACAGCTTTTAAAGATCTTTGCTAAATGCTGCAGGCATTGTTTAGGTATTTAATGAATGAATGAATGATTTATGATTTATATGTGGATATAATCAAAGGCGCTTTACAACGATTAATGTGAATTTCATTTACAGACTGCATTTTAAGGCGCCATAGGCAGCCGCGCAGCTTACAATAATCATGAGTGAATAATTAGTATTTAAGACCAGACTGTTGAACCGGGAGACATCCCCTACTCTTATGAACAGCTCAA
>WUAP02149510.1:0-11063 GCA_015163945.2 Stichodactyla helianthus
TTACCGAAAACCTTTGCGGCCTTGGAGTGTTGACTGTTGCTTCGGCTGCGACAACGATTTTTGAAATAGGTGTATATAACTATATTTTATATCCCTACTGACCTCGGCAGATCTTCCCACAAGCACATTTTACTTCCGGTTTGTCAAAGGTCGATGGGTACAGACCGCTGACCCTTTGCTTGCTGACCCGTTGATTCATGCAGACAGGGTACCCATGCAGGCTGTCACAATCCCATCATCGTTGTCGGTAATTAAAAGGCCGAGAACGACAAACAAGAGCACCCGATTATCCTTAAATCAATCAATTCCAAATAGGTTAAAACTTTATCTGTTGGGCTTCTTATGAAGAAGTTTTGCTAAGTCATATTTCCGATTGAGTGAAATCGTCTTAGATGGTGGAGCAGGCTAGTCTGATTTTCTAAGCGATTAAAACTATCACGCAAATGTGTATATATATATATATTATATGTGTGTGTGTGTGTGTGTGTGTTTTGCATTATCTCTGATATATATATATAGCAAATATACATATATATAAGTAAAACGTGTTGTTTCTGAAATTGGTGCGACCGAAAATAGACGTTAAACCATTTTTTTTCTTAAACGTGGTCCGGTTCAAACCGAACTGCTTACGGACTTGTAATCCCTGGCGTCAGTTTTTGTTTATATGTCTTCTATTAAAATATCAAAATTTATCAAAAAATTTATTAAACTTTTTTTTTTCCTTTTGAAAACAATAATGAAAAATTTATTTTCTGGTTATATTTTTCATTTTTGATTTTTTACAAAGCTCAAGGGTAGACAAAACTATTCTTTTTAATCTTAAAATTAAAAACAAAACAAAAAAGAAGAAGACATTTTTTAGTCAATGATTGGAGTGTTTATGAATTGTTTTGTATTGGAAACGTGCTCATTTTTCATTTAGGTGTTTTATATTTATAAGAAATTTTGGGTTTTGTAGTTAGGGGAACATCAAAACATGCAATGCTGACTTCACTTTTCTTATTATTATTTTCTTTTTACATTTCTTGTCTCTCACTTTCACTATCTAGTGCAAATGGGACGAAGCATTTTGAAAAACGATTTTCTAAAGGAATCCATGTTGTTTGAGCAGTCTTTCGTTTGAACCTGTATACAATACACTACATTACAGTTTATTCGCTAAGGATATATATAAATCCTTCCAACTTGCATGGCCCTTATGACATCACATGCAAAACAAGAACTCTACTTCTATACTGATCTTCCAAAATCACTTTATAAAAGTGCTGTTTCCTTGGTTTTAGTTAATCATAATCGTCCTAGCTCCTAATATTTTCAGTATTTCTTCTTAAATATCAAAATGACTTACCAAAAATATATTTTCCGGAATTTCTAAGATCCTTACAAGCTTAAAGTTTTAGTAGTGAACATTATCGAAGAATTAAGGTGATAATAAAAGAAAAACGCTTAAGAAGTAATACTGAGGTCACCTTGAAAACATAATTTCTCTGAGTTTATGCGAAAGTAAAGCCACTCATAGCAAATTAAAGGTGTTTGAGAAAATTAATTAAAATTTTATTCGAGATTTTTTCCTAAAACAATACAATGTTTCTAGAGAAAATTAAATTGTATGTTATTGCGTTTTTGCATTTTTGGACGGAGACATTCCGTGCAGACGAAAGATCAATGCAATTGTCGCTCATTGTTTAGAATTTTGCTTCCAATTAAGAATGTTTGTAATAGTTATCGATTCCTTCACGTTCCACATCTGTCTGATTACTTTTAGAGAGTCTTTTCTGCCGTAATTATGCCCGGTAATTGAGTCCACTATACCCTTTACATCAAGACTACTTGAACCATGAGGAGTCCTTTAAGATAAAATGCAGACATTGATTTTTGTATAAAAACATCTTCGTCAAAATACTCAGCAAATAACATGATGTTCCCGGGGTTCGTAGTTTTAAAACCCACAATTCCTCAAGAAAACCATTTGAGTGTTCCATTGGGGAATTTCGTGCGTTGTCATGGCAAAATGGGAAAGTTGGTCGACACCTCTCAGGTAATCACCTCTTTTTTTTGAAATTATTATGTTCAAACTCCCACAACCATTTCCTCTCTATTTATTTTATTCCTAACTCAAGGTATTCACGTCCCAAAGGCCCTAAATGGACGACGCTTTCAGTTTTTAATCAAAGAACAACAAAATTGAAGCAAAGCTCATCTTAGTTTTTCGACAAATCAAAATTGAATTAAATCCATTCAATTTCGATCTACAAGAAAACACGTTTGGGTCAAATTGAACGAACAAATGGACATGTATGTTTGCACCTGTCAAACACCAGACGTAGCTTTATATAGCTGTTTCATAAGCTTTTGCCCTGTTTCGGGGGAATAGGCAATCCAATATAAGACCCAGATGTACACACTTGGTGCAAACCGCCTCAGGCAAGCATCAAAAAACCACGACCTTACTCAGTGGAAGTAAATAAATCAGAGGTTCACCATACAATACGGCGAGCTGTTTATCGTGGGGAGTGATTGCTGAACACAGTAATCATTACAAGGTAAGTTTAATTTGTTTAAAATATTTGAGAAGTCAAGGAAACAAAATCAAATGAAAAATCCAGAACAGTAATAAGTTCTTGAAACTTAGGGGTCATGTTTTGACATTGATACTTACTTATAAGTAGTCGAGCGAACTAATGTCATGACAATCTTTCTAAACTACAAGTATCTTAGTTACATTAGAATAGATTTTGCACTCATTTCGAATAGATTTGAATTTCTTTTTTTTTTTTTTTTTTTTTTTTTTTTTCTCTCTCCCATTGCTTTCAAAGGAAAACATTGAAAATCACTAATTCTGTCTTATCTGGCAGTAGTTATGCCAGAATTCACCAGAGTTCAAGATATTGCTTCTCTTTTTGATGTTTAGAAGAAAACAAAATAAAAACTAGCCATTTAAAGACAAAATTATTAAAAAGATGGGCTTAATAATCGCCCTTAGGCAGGGTTTTTAAAAGTCGAGGAAACGAAAGAATGCGAAATGCCGAATTGTTGCTGTAATTCTAAAAAATCTCAGTTGACGCCAAGCATTAGGGAGTAGCCTCAAAGTATCTCTTTTAACTTTCCTCTTGAGGACTTTCAAGCTCTGTAGTGGCAGGTGTTAGAGCTGAGTGAATGTAACTACTACAGTTAAATTTTATATTTATGAATCAATTTGATCCAGCTTTTCGCTTTTGGTGTGATTGCAAAACGTAGGAAATAAAATTAGTTAAAAAAGGCAGGAATGACTCAAGTCAAGAAAAACGCGCTGAAAACAAAAAACGATTCTAGTTTTTTAAGGTCGCGCTGTTTCCTTAATTCAGGAGCTATATTTTGTTGTTCAGTCTTATGATATTTTCGTATAAGAAACTGTTAACTCAAGTCAAGAAAAAGGTACTGAAAACAAAAAACGATTCTAGTTTTTAAGGTCGCGCTCTTTCCTTTTCAGGAGCTATATTTTGTTGTTCAGTTTTATGATATTTTCGTATAAGAAGCTGTTTAAACTGTCTGGTTGTTTTTAATTTTATTTAAACGTCAGTGATGTTGGCCATAAAACCGGAAAGGACGGTCGATAAATGTTTAGGATGTAAGCATTTAAGCTCTAGAAAAAAAATTTAAGTAGCACTAAGAAAGACACCACTTCATCGTAAATATTTGATTTTATCGCCCAACTATCTCCTGGCAACCATACGCAAGAAGAAATAATTTGTTTGCTTGTCGACCGTTTGTTTACGGAATGCCCACTCTAGGACTATAAAGAATCACTCTTAAGTTTCGTAATCACTAGGGTACAAACAAGTAGCTAGCTAGTCTGACAGTCTTGTCATTCGGAGCGAAGACTCAGAATTTGATTAAGATTAAATATCACTTAGAACGATGGAAAAACTAGAGCTCTCTAACCAAATCTCCAAGAAAGAAAATTAACGTCTAGCCAATAAGAATATCGGAGAAATTCTATTCGAAGAGAGCCATTTGCGTCGCTTTTACTCAGTATAAATCAACAGTCATTCGACCCACCCAGCCAAGCTTAAAACAAAGCTAAAAATAACAGCTAGGAAAGCCGAGAAAAGGTCTTGTTTCTCTAGCCGTTCGCAAGGCAATGAAGCGCATCTTCGAACATGTGGCATATCCGTGTTACTTTTATCTGGAACTACAGAGTTTTTGATTCGAAATCTCATGAAAATATCTTTAAAATCGAAATCTTATTCCGGACGGACATGATTTCGACATGATTTAAGAGCCACCAAGTGTAAACGAACACTTTAGCTCTACTAAGGACTGAGCGCTCCTGCATAAAGCATTAACTTTGCAGCATATTCTAGATAAAACTAATGCAGAATGAGCGTGGACGGTTCAGATAAAAGCATTGCGGTGTTGGTATTTAGATTTTAACTATCCAAAACTTCGCCTTAACGTGGCTAAGTCTTTCTAAATAAGAATTACTTTATCGCTACATACAGAAGACTACAGAAGAGCAGGCAAAAAGACTTTTCGTGATGGCAAATTATTATCTTTGTTGTTTACTATGGAATTGAAATTACGATATCATTTAAAAAAGAATTTCAAAATTCGTCTTATAAGGGCTAAAAAGAGAAGCCAACGCGGGACAGTTAAGTCGAATGAAGAATAGGATTTGTGGCTAGCTTTGCATATTCATCTCAGTGGCTCTCCATTTCTGAAGCAAAGGAGTGGCTGGATTTTAGAATGTGTCATATTCACAAGTACATAAGGAATAGAATAACTTTTAGGTTTTGTTTCAAGTTGAAAAGCCTATGATCTGCCAGCCACTCGTCGCGGTCTCTCCATCCACTTGTATAAATTAACACTGAAAAAAACATTACATTAATATAAGGGAAGGTATAGAGGAACATTCTTCGCTTCTACACGGTCGGCAGTCATAAAAAACAAGCCTTAGGTATGTGTAAGCTATTTCAGCATGGGAAAAAACCCTGAATGAATATGATGATGGTTTGGGGGCCTGTTCAAAACATGATGGTCACATGACTGGTGATATACCGAAACTACAGACTAAAGATCAGGACAAATAGCGTCTTAAAGAAGTCTTTATCACTTTATCGGGTCGTGGGGGAAGAAATCGAAAGGAAACGTTTGATATTCATACAATTTTATCACATTTCCAGCTTAACTATACATAGGAGTTGAATTAATCCATTAGAGAGGTATTTTTAAACCTCATATAATTGCTTTATTCAGCTATTAAGAAAAAGGCAAGTATCAGAAGGATCGATATACGCTAACAGAAATGAGCTCGTAAGAAAATGACTGAATATTCTGAAGAAGCTTGCTTGTGAATACAAATCAAAACTGGGAGTTAATAATTTCCTGTAATTAATTGCTGTTTTTTTCTGTCTTATTATTATTTTTTTGCAGTCGGGAGACGAGTCTACGTCAGAGTGCCATAGAAGCCGCTCTATAACAAACGATAAAGCGTGTACACCTGTCCGTGTACAGCGAGTCCAAGACTGCTTGAAATCATCACGCACCGACAACTTGTAATGGCGAATTTAAGCCAGTCCATGATTAACAGCGACAGAAATACAACTATCGTTTACGAAGAACCACGAGGTACCACTGCATTTATAGTTGTGCTGTTCTTTCTGATCGTGGCGACCATCTTGACCAACTCAGCCGTGTTTTTCGCTGTATATGCCTTCCGTGGACTCCGTACGGTAACCAATTGCTTTGTCATTTCATTGGCATCGGCTGATTTGGCCGTCGCTTTACTTGCGATGCCCACGTGGCTCATTAGAAGCCTGCTTCGACTGCACACAGACGACGCGGTCTTTGTACTGGATGTTAGTACTTCATGGGTGGATGTCTTCTGCTGTGCAGCGTCGATTTTTAACGCTACCCTCGTGTCCATTGACCGTTATTTAGCAATCAACAAGCCATTGAGGTACAGAGAACTGGTCACACGTCGAAGAGCGATCAGGTCGATCATTTGCGCTTGGGTTCTTTCATTAATTGTCGCTGCTATTTCGTACATTCAGTTAATCGGCATAAACGGCATATATGGCTTCGCAACGTTCTTATTTGTTTTGATATTCTGCATTCCTTTGTGTATAATGTGTTTTTCTTACGTCTTTATTTACCGCGCCGCTGTTGGCCAGCTGTCCAAGATGGTCAACAATGGACATATCTTATCGCTCGGTGGAGAAGAGGACAAGCAGAAGTTCCTCGTCGCGGAACGACGAAAGAGATTCTACAAGGAACTACGAATAACCAAGACACTGACCATTACCGTGAGCCTGTTCGTGATTGCCTGGGCCCCCTTCTTGCTCATAACCCTGATTGAGACTTATGATCATGATTTCCGTGTTCCATTTGAGGTAGAGGTTATAGTCGTATGGGCGCCCTATGTCAATTCGTTTGCAAATCCTCTGATTTACACAGGCATTAACAAGGACTTCAGAAAAGCCCTGAAGAAATTGCTGTGCAGTCGGGATTCAATTTGCGCTTGTCTGCATGAAGATGAACGTGCGAACGCATCGCGTTTTCTAGTGGGTTCTGTCAATGGTGATGACACAGCCACCACTTCATTCAATAGAGGAAGCAACTCACGCAGATTGGAAATGCAGTGTACTTCACTCTAGTCGTGTCAACACGGGTTTGTGCCGCGGAATGAGCAAACAGATAAACAAACAAACTTGTGTGGTAATCCTCGGAACATTGGTACGATGTTCCCAGACAGAAACATTTGATACTTATGTTGTTTCGAAACAACTGATGCCCGCATTGGTGACTTGGTGCAATACTTCAAAATGAAACGTTTAACACACTCCGAGATTAGCGCGCGGACGCTCCAAAACTTTGAAGACTGCTGAGATCTTGCGTTCACCGGACATTGGGATTTTCGTGTTCTCTAGTCGAGCTACCCAGTTTCACACGTTCGTTATTCTGAATTAATGTTCATCAGACGAGCATATCTTTGCGCGTTTTGCCTTCTCAAGCTCAAACAAGACTAAGAAAATGAAATTGAGTTTTGTAAGAGCTTTCGTGACCAAACATCGTTTGACTGTTCCAGGGGATTCAAATATAGATTTAATCGACCGCTGTTAACATTAAAGACAGGATAAGATGACGTTAATGTGAAGCAAAATCATTTCTTCAATTTCCCTTTCCATTAACAAATTAATTCGACTATTTTCTTTCGCTTTTTCGTTCACATTTTTACTTTATTTCATTTTATTTTTTCCCCATTCGATTCTACGTCTTTTCTTTAACTATACCAAAGTCGTTATCTTAGAGCTCCAATCAAGAAATCTTCTTCCCATTTGAGAGGTAGTACACGATGTCTAAGAAGCTTGGGAAAGGACCTTAAGGCTCCCTGAAGGGCTTACCGAACTGACTCCGATGTAATTAAACAGATAAATCAAATAGACACTAACGACTAAGAACCACGTCCAAATGGAAGACCAACGACAGCAAAGATATGATCGAGGTCCCAAGCATTAGCTACGCTGACAAACCAACAAGAAAAAAAAACACATTTATAAACCCGATAGACAACAGATGTTCGGGTGATATACATGTACATAATATTAGACCTGGTCTTCAAGATTGTACTCGATATATGTTCGATGTATTTAGATAGTTTCTCACTTGGAAGGCAGATGTGAGCAATATTGAAACTGAAAATGCTCTACACTGCGGACGACAGTAGGTCTGTCAGTCTAATCAAGTTGATCATATTAGATATCTATGGGAATATATAGCTGCAGGAGTTAAGAATCTTTCCAGCTTTTAGCTTTGTCTTTGCTAGGTGTTTTCGTTGCTGTTTTTTTCTTTCTGGAACAAGTTCACAATAGCTAGTATAGATGCGTCAGATTTAAGGAGTTTACCAGCAAATCCATACTACCTATGGAAGAACGCGCAGTGCGGGCTCCATTGGTAAAATGCGTGGGTTAGTTTTTCTGTAGTCCAACCAAGTGACGATTGATGAGGAAATTGATCCCACGCCAATTAGATAAAGATTTGCGCGACGCTTTTCTGACCCCACTAGACTACAATCCCGATGGGGTTTAATAAAGTTGTCATTGTAGGGTATAATGTATTAAATAAATCATTTTAAAACCCATTGATGGGTTCATTTGAATTTAAAAAAGCACCATATAAAGCGATTTATCTCGACATTGCTGCCAAAACAAATAATGAGGAACAAAAAAGAAAAAAGAATAAAGAAAGAGAGAAAGAAAATGCACAATAGATTAACAAACTTTGTGAACATAAATAATACATAAATATATAAATAATAATAAATAAAATTAAAAATTAAAAACCATCTGCTTGGCAATTGTTTATCAATTCAAACATCTTAATGGTTCATTTTGAACTAGATATGTAAAGCCAAAATAAAACTGGAGAAAATGAAAATGAGAGTTAAAATGAAACTACCTCCATTTAAAGGGAAAAAAATTTTTTTTCGAAGTTCTAAATGTGGTCATTAAGTTATTCAGCTATATTTAATATTTGTAGCAACTCTTGAAAGATCTGAGAATCTAGTATGATTCAAATTTTACTGTCGTTTCAAATGAGAGCTTGTTCAACTGAGATAGCGACTAGAGTCTTGGCAATTCTACTCAAGTGCAGTTCTTAATTTAAGCCCGTTTAAAAGATTTTTTTTTCAGAAAAACGTTCAAGCTTAACTTCAATAAATTTTTGAAAATGAAATTTACAGGTGCAAAAATATCGTGACATTCAAGCTTCAAACTCAAGTACCTTTTTAAAAACTTCTTCATTCAATTTCTATTTTCGTTTCCTGACCAGATTAAGCTTCAAATCAAGCACGGTTGATGGACTTTACTTTAGGTAGACATAGCTGTTAATTTTCCTTTTCAAAACATGACTATTTGGCTATTACTTCTTGTGCCAGCTAGAAATACAAAATCTCCGGTAGGGAATCAAGAGTTTGATAAATATTTGCGATGTCTGGATTGGAGATTTCGATTTTTAAGAGATTTCGAACGAGCGGTAAAAACAAGAAAACCCAATAACGTGACCTTTTTAAACCAATCAAATCTAAACGCACACCAACCAATAAACATTCGAGAAATTGTATTCCAAAGATGATTCCGCTCTGAAATGCTGGACCAATAAAATCACGAGGAAAAAATAACAATTACAATCAGAAAGCGATGAAGGTTTGACTTTCAATTTCCCTTTTAGTTTTGAACTAATCAAATTACAAAAACGAATATGGCCCAATCCAATCCAATCACGAATCCCGTACAAGTGCCTTAATCCCCCCTACTTGTTGATAGAGCAGATTTCGTATGACTGTGAAAAGCTCCCGGCACGAACACGGTCGCGACGATACGTTCAAGGCACGACAAGGCACACTTACGGCACTGATCGTACCGCAAGCTTTTCACAGTCATACGAAATCTGCTCTAATAACTCACAGGCAGCCCAAGCCTGGATAAATTTGACTAATTTTAAATATTTTTTGAAATAAAACATTCTTTCTTTTAGAATATTATTTTTATCATAAATCTTAGAACCAAATCCAATGCACTTTTTGTTTCTTACTTAAGTTTCTAATCAGTTAGAATTGTTAAGATCTGTGCCGTCATAACTGTTGTAAATACAAATATTGGAAGATCAAACAATAGAAGAATAAAAAACGTGTATACATTATTAAGAGTGCTTGTATAATGGGCTGGAATCCCAGACAACTGAAGCACAACCTTAAAAACTGACATCCAACTGGAGGAGACTTCCTGCAATTCAGAAAAAACAACTTATGCATTCTTTCTTTCATTTATTTATGTTATCAATAGATATGAAAATGAGGCAGGCTGTCAAAGAAAAAATTAGGATGAAAGAAAAAACAAAATGAATATTTCCCATTTTTTAATCTTTCTACTATTTTATATTTGAGCATTTAGAGAACAAAAGACCTTTTACTTTGGGTATAATGTTTTTTCCATTTCAGACCATGTGTCATCCTTTTGGGAATAAAATTCTTCATTTGAGGCTTATTCATATTAATATGCCTTCCATGTGTGATATTGAGAAACAAAGAAACGCCCAAACTAACAGAGACAATACAGATTCACTATTGCTGGTTTTCATGTGACGCCATAGTGGCCATGTTGGTTAAGCTTTACAAAACATTTTTAATGAATTCTCTTGTTATATCAACCAATATGACGGCTGTGTCTTATTTTATTCTCTAGGGAATGACTGCAAACTACCTAAACAGGACTTTCATTTCGTTACCTATACAGAACTTTTGTTTGACCACTAGCCTCTTTTTCAAGTTTATTGACACTAGTTGCCACACACCTTCAAGAGAAATAAATATTTTTTATATTTACCTGTTTTAAACATGACACAGAAAACATAAAGATTTGAAGTCCAATCCATGGTCCAAGAAAATACTAGATCAAAGGAAATTAAAGTATCAATAGTTAATTCACAGAGCAGATTTTATATGACTGTGAAAAGGTCACAACATGAACACACAGTTATGAGATGGTCAAGGTGCAGCAAGGTATGTCAAAATTTTAGAAAACATCACATTAGTCATGGCAAGGCATGCTTATGGCACTGACTTTGCCACGAACTTTTCACAATCATACGCAATCTGCTCTATTATGTAGTCTAAAAATACATCTTATATAGGCACAAATTTAAAGGGAGAGTATTGGAGATGTACCCCCCCAGAACAGGAAAGTACCCTTCTGAACTCCTATTATGTGTGTTTTTCACTCACAAATACTATAAATTGTACAGGTACACTGGTCCTCCCCTAGAACAAATCCTTGATCCACCCCTGTTATACATAATAAGCTATACTAGTATTTTAACTGCATCTGTATTAACAATGATTATTATTATTATCATCATTATTATACATTTACTCAAGGAAGGATAGAAATATTCTAAGGCTGCATTATGTATGGCTGCGGGGGGGGGGGGGGGGGGGGGGGGAAAAATTTTTGTTTTGGGGGAAGATTGTAAAACCGCCCCTGTGCGCCCCCCGGGGGGGGTTATTAAAAAGATTTTGACCCCCC
>WUAP02149521.1:0-11062 GCA_015163945.2 Stichodactyla helianthus
AAAAACCATTTTAATCCATTCTAGAGGTTAAATAAAGAAGACACAAACAATTTTAGAAGGTTGAAATTTTATTTTTCCTATTCTTAACATTTTTTTTTTCTACGTTCATGTCAGATTCATTGCTTGGGCTCCCTGTGGTATGGCGCTGGGGGCAAGGGCGCGGGTGGTTAAGATTTGACGATGATATATCTTATTCCTTTAGTTCTGAATCGAGATCGTGCATGTCATTACCTGGAAGGGAGGTGATCTGGCTTCTTGGTCTTCATGCAAATTTTGTTCATTTACGTCTCTAATTTTAAAATAAAAATCTAGTAACAAATTAATTAGACAAGTCTATCGCCAGGTATAAATCGTGAACATTTTTCTTAATTTAGTTCCTAAACTAGCTACATGGTGAGTTTGAGGTATCCTTTTCATTAAGCTTCTTATCTTGTAAAGTTTGACGTCTCTTTCATTAATTTTGTCTTATTTGCACAGCTTTCTACGTTCTAGCTTTGCAACATGAGCTTTGTAAAGTATCGTTTTACGGCAGGACACAAATTATATCTTCGGTCAAACCCACGCGGGATAATTATTTCATTCACTTAAAACACTAGAAGTACTTTAATTCTTTTCGGAAACGATCGTATTACAATATGATTGGCTGAAAGGCGTGAGGCGGCTGCTAAATATTCGTGTCAATACTTGTTATAACGAGGTTTGTGATTGGTCAGTTAACAATAGCCAATAGGCTAAATAAGAGCAGGTAAATTATGCCAAGAGAGTCAAGACAAGATGGCGAAGGTAAAGTTGCTGCTGTTAGTTTTCGCTTTTTCCGTGATCTTTACGCCACAAATAAGCGGTAAAACTGAAAGCAAAAATATCATTTGGGAGCAGAGAGTCTTTCAGAATCCACATTATCTTCATTACGATGAACTTACTATTTTTTTAAAGACATTTTCACAAAAATATAAAAATATCGCCAGATTACGAAGTGTGGGTAAGTCGTTGCAGAATCGTGACTTATGGGCGATGCAGATCACAGATCATCCAGATATCACTGAGCCTGGTGAACCAATGTTTAAATATGTGGGCAACATGCATGGAAATGAAGCCATCGGTCGACAAGTCTTGATCAATTTGATTCGATATCTTCTTGAACATTACGGTGTACCGGGCCATGAACGAATCACAAGACTGATCAATAACACGAATATCTTTATATTACCATCAATGAATCCAGACGGATTTGAAGTTTCAATTGAAGGACAATGTAGAGGTATAACAGGACGTGGAAATCTAAAAAACGTAGACTTAAATCGGGATTTTCCTGATCAGTTTAATAGCTGGAATACTTACAAGGCAAGCAAGGCACAGCCAGAGACCAAGGCTCTTATTAAATGGATATATGAAAATCCTTTTGTATTATCAGCAAACCTCCATGGAGGGTCTGTAGTTGCTAGCTATCCATACGACAGTAACAGTCGAGGGATTCCAACACATCAATACAGTAAATCTCCTGATGACAAAGTATTCAGGCATTTAGCTCTCACTTATTCTAAAAATCATCTCACAATGAGTAAAGGAGATCCCGACTGTGATAGCCAGAATGATCATTTTCGTAATGGTATTACTAATGGAGCCTACTGGTACAATGTTCCAGGCGGCATGCAAGATGTCAATTATTTAATCAGTAATTGCTTTGAGATCACACTAGAACTCTCTTGCTGCAAGTATCCCAGTGCTAAAAACCTGCTGAAAGAATGGAGGAAAAATAAGAAAGCACTACTGGTGTACATTGAAGAAGTTCATAAAGGAATAAAAGGATTTGTAAGAAACAAAAACAAACAAGGAATAGAAAGAGCCATTATCCATGTAGTTGGTCTTGCTCATAATGTTACTACATTTAAGTATGGGGATTACTGGAGATTATTGACACCTGGCAATTACACAGTAGTTGTAGTAGCACCTGGGTATACAAGTGTTACCAAGTCTAATGTCATTGTTAATAATGGGCCAGCAACTGAGATTAATTTTGAGTTACAAGAGACCAATGTGCCTTTACTGGATTTGCCAAAAACAACCAAATTTCCTAAATGGTTGAGTGATATCTTATCACCAGCTGGAAAGACTACTAATCTGGTCAGACGGCAAATTCAACTGAATATTTCTTCCTCTCTGCAGGTTCCATTTTCATTCATCCCTACTACCGCAGAAGAGTTTAGGCAAATTATTAAAGACTGGATTGAGCCAAGGATATTCAAGCACCATAATCATAAAGAAATGACTGTTTTATTGAAGGCAATAGCTAGGTTATATTCTAATATTACTAGACTGTATTCTATTGGTAAATCTGTACAAGGAAGAGATTTGTGGGTCCTAGAGATCACAGATAATCCAGGAATCCATGAAGCAGGGGAACCTGAGTTTAAATATGTTGGTAACATGCATGGCAATGAGGTTATTGGACGAGAAGTTCTTCTACTCTTAGCCCAGAGTTTGTGTGAAAACTATCGCAAGATTAGTGCCATAACTGCCCTCATAGATTACACACGAATTCATATTTTGCCATCAATGAATCCTGATGGGCATGAAGTATCTGTTGAAGGAGACAGGGATTCTAGTAAAGGAAGAGAAAATGCTCATCATGTTGATCTCAACAGAAACTTTCCTGATGCACTTTTTGACATGAATGTCAAACGTGAACCAGAGACCAAGGCTGTAATGAAATGGCTGACAGAGTATCCATTTGTATTGTCGGCTAATTTGCATGGTGGATCTTTAGTGGCTAACTATCCTTTTGATGACTCCCCATCACGTAGAGAAGAGTATAGTAAAAGTCCTGATGACAAGGTATTTCGATATCTGGCTATGGTGTACTCAAAAGCTCATCCAACAATGGCCAATGGAAAACCACCATGTTCAGATCAACCCAATGAAGTATTTAAAGATGGCATAACAAATGGTGCTAAATGGTACAACGTCATTGGTGGAATGCAGGATTATAACTATCTCCATACCAACTGCTTTGAGATAACAGTTGAGATGAGCTGTGTAAAGTATCCATATCAAATACAACTGAAATCATTCTGGAATGATAATAAGGTATCACTGCTTACCTTCATGTCACAGGTTCATATTGGTGTTAAAGGCCTTGTAACTAACAGTGGTAATATGGGAATATATGGTGCTGTGATAACAGTATCAGGTATAACTCACCCCATAACAACAGCTCATGATGGTGATTATTGGAGACTACTTACTCCAGGTAGCTATGTGATTACTGCTTCTGCTAAAGGCTATCAGCCAGAAACTAAGACTGTAACCATCAAAAGAGGACTGGCAACTCCTTTGGATTTTGTGTTGATGAAGGTTGGAGAGCTAAGAATGACACCAGCATTGAGCACAACTGTGCATCCCATGACAACACAATTACCATCAGTTGCTGAAGGTCTACCTGTTACCATGGAAATGACAATCACCACACCTCTTCCTTCTACTAGTAGGTGTACCTTGATAACAGATTTCTGTATTCTCTGATGTTATTACTGTGCAAACCTACTGTGTGGTATGAACCCAACAGACAAACTTTAATAATTGTATTTTTTAATCTTTCAGCTCAATCACTAACAGAAAGACCTTATACTTACCATAACTACGCAAAAATGACAGATCTTCTAACACAATATGTCCAGCGATGCCCAAACGTGACTTCACTCTCAGCTGTTGGTAACAGTTTGAAAGGGAAGAAAATCTGGTCAATGGAGTTGTCAATCAAATCACATCACCATGACAACAAGTATAAACCAAGTGTTGGCTTGGTTGGAAGCCTGCAAGGAAGTGATGTAGTAGGACGTGAGCTTTTGTTAACATTTATTGAGTATTTGTGTGAAGGATACAGGAATAAAGATGCAAGAGTGGTCAGGCTATTAGAGAGTACAGATATTCATATCATTCCTTCAGTTGATGTGGATGGAAATGAGATGGCAAAGGAGGGAGACTGTGAAGGCCAGATTCATCCACAGGATGATTTGTCAAGAACTTTTTATTATGACACGAAAATAAAAGAAAAACGAAGTCTACCTGATAAAATAACATCTGTAAGTACTAGAAAATGTCATATGCATTAAGCCTAACATGTTTCGGCAGAGCAAAATCGTGATATTATGTCTAAAAATCTTGATCAGTTTGCTGCTCTCAAGACCATTAAGCCTAGCGAAAGCTTTTCTCTTTTGGCTTGCAAGGCATTTTTTCTCAAGGTGTCATGAGAGAGGTTTAGTTTATAACAATCCTGATCCTATTGCAGAACGGTTTTTTCGGTTTGACACATCAGGTTTGAAATACCTTCTGATTTTTTTCTTTTGTACTTATTTAAAAGTTTCTGCAGTCTGTCACAGAAGAGCCGAAAGAAGTTATGGCTGTAAAAAGATGGATGGAAAAACACAAGTTTGCATTGCTAGCTGATATAAATGGTGGACAACTTGTTGCAAGGTAAGTCAACAACAGTTCTATATAGCATATTGTGTGTTCAAGCAATATCTATTGGATGAGTGACCAATAATCTTCTGCTCTGTGATTGGTTCATTCATTGTCTTAGATTTCTTCTCCTATTCTACTGTAATTTTTCCGATCTTTAATCTGGTCTAACAAAGCTTTTGAACACGAAATCGTTTCAGATACCCATTGAGTGGCCATTCAAGTGAGGATAAACGTGTCAAAGAATCATCAACAGCTGACGAATCAGCATTCATGGATTTTGCGTCATCTTACGCCAAGCGTCATCCCACAATGCACTTGGGTCATGGATGCAATGCTTCCTCAGATCATTTTGCTCACGGGATCGTAAATGGCGATAGATGGAAAGAACTGCACTACACTATGCAGGACTATGCTTATCTGAATCTCAACATGCTACAGTTATCATTCTTCGTTTCTTGCTGTAAATATCCTCTGGGCAGTAGTTTTACTGCCATTTTAAAGGCCAACGGTCTGCCGTTACTTGAATTCGTTGAAAAATCTCATCAGGCTGTGGCGGGCATCGTCCACACATTCAACCATACACCTGTAACCAATGCATCTATTACTATAACTAATTCTGCCATCAGAATAGATGTTGACAAGGAAAAGGCAAACTTTTACAAAATTCTTGCTCCTGGGAAATACAGGCTTACAGCTCGTGCTGAGGGTTACTCGAGCAGTACCAAAGACGTGCAGATAACGGAAGGAAAAACGACTAGTGTCATGTTTAACTTACATAAATTACCTAAATTCAAACACCACAAGGGTGAGTCTATTGGTAAATGGATGCAGGACGTGTCCAAAAAGTGCCCTACAATCTCTCGTGTGTATAGTATCGGCATGACGTCACAAATCCGGCGTATTTGGGTGATGGAACTGACCGATAACCCAGGCAAACACGAACCAGGAGAACCCGAATTCAGTTATACTGCAGGTATCCATGGCAACGAGGTGGTAGGGAAGGAAATGCTGTTGTTATTGATAGAGCACGTGTGTCTGAGTTACGGTAAAGATGATGTGGTAACTCGTCTAGTAAACACCACTCGTCTACATTTCTTGCCTCTCATGAATCCTGACGGTGAGACTCTAGCTGAAGAAGGTGACTGCCACTCAAGTAAGGGGCAAAACAACGCTAAAGGTGTTGATTTGAACTCTGACTTCCCAGGTAAAATATTTGACTTTCTTTTATTAGATGTTAAGAGAAGACAGATTAGTGGGACATTGATTTTGAAATGCGTCTTTTTCCCCCAGGAATCTACAACCAAGTAAACAAGGCCCGAGAACCAGAGACACAGGCGATTATGAGATGGCTGAAAGAGAATCCATTTGTATTATCAGCCAGTCTACACGGAGGTAGCTTACACGCCAGTTATCCTTACTACGCCCATCCTAAAGGCATTACTTCTGCTAACCTTCCTCCCGATGATGACGTATTCCGTTACCTAGCAACCACATATGCCAACGCACATCCCATTATGCATCATGGGAAACCTTCATGTCCAGGCCCTAAAGTTAGAGATGAGTTTATTAATGGAGTAACCAATGGTGCTGCTTACAACAGTTACAGTGGAGGAATGCAAGACTACAGATATCATAACACCAACTGCTTTGAAATTTCCTTGTTTCTTGCTTGCTGTAAGTTTCCGTACGCTCGTGAGTTAGAACATCTCTGGAAGGAAAACAAAGACGCGCTCATGCAATTTGCTTTACAGGTAAATTATATTGTTTATCGAGTTTTTTCATCTTCTGTGCCATAAGCTGATTTCTTAATAGCATCGTTTTCTCGTTCCCAGGTTCACCGTGGTATTCGCGGTTTCGTACGAGACGAGAAAGGTAACCCAATCAAAGATGCTGTGATATCAATCAAAGGCAGGCAACATGACGTCACATCAGCTGAGGACGGCGATTACTGGCGGCTGTTAGTTCCAGGGAAATACGAGGTGACGGCCTCAGCACCAGGAAAAGCCAAGACTACAAAACATGTAGAGGTTCTTCCAAATGAGCCAGCAGTACAAGTTGACTTTATGGTCAGCAGTAAAAGGTTCCCATTTGGAATGCCCGTCATGATTGTTGCAGGAATCTGTGTTCTTGTTTTTATCACGCTTATGTTAGTCTGTTGTGGGTTATGGAAGGTTAATAGACGGAGAAAATTAAGAACTGCCTTAAGACGGGGGGGATATCAAAGTGAATATGATAATGCAGTGTCGATCAATTCATTCAATTCCAAGGCTCTACTCAATAATGATTATTCTGATGATACTGAAGACGATGAAGAAGATATTATACTAGAACATCCTAGAAGATGACGGTATTCCAGTCAGTCAGACTGACACTGATATTTTTGTATGTAGTGATGCGTTTATCGGTGCAAATAATCCAAAAATGTTTGAACACGAACTAAAGTAATTATGAAAAGAATTCTGGTTTGCCAGCAGTAAAAAAAAAGTTGCCATGATGCAAGCTGGACGAGAAAAGAATGAATTAGAACAATGAGATACCCATAAAGGTCATTTAAAAAGGCAATTTTTTCTAATTATATGCATGTTTACAGCCGGTTCTTCTGGATGGGAGAGGTTCGAGGACTGGCTGCAGGCGAGCTAGTAAAATATATTTTTCTAATAATCGAGGATAGCCTGGTCTTCCCGTGCAGTTGCTGTTAGGGTCATCTCTAAACGCTGAGAGGAGAAGAGCTTTAAGAGATGAGATTAACAGCAGCTGCACAGGAGACAGTGAGCCTTGAAAAAAAAAAAAAAGAAAAAGAAAAAAAACTGAGATAAAGAAATAACAATATGGAAATATTTAGGTAAATCAAAACGTGTTGCACCTACGACAACTCATATCTTAAGGTCTATAAAATTTAGGAGTGAATTTAGATATTTTTCAGTAACATAAATTAAGGAGGTACTTAAATTAGAAAATATGTTATCTTTATTATCTTTCAAGATGCAGGGGTAATATCTGGTAACGCAATAATATCTCATGGGATATCACTTGGGACTACTATGGAATATATAACAGAGAAAGTAAAGCAATAGTAATATAATTATACATTTGACGTCCCATTACTGTGTGTTGATTAGGCTGCATTTATTATGTATGGCTGGAGGGGGGCAGGTGAATTTTTTATATATTAGGAAAATTTTAAGATTCCCCCCTTGTAATAAGAAAAAAACAAAATCATATATTCCCTCGGCTTGCGTTTTGAAATGACTTCGTAACGTAAAGCAATTGGATATATATTTTGCTACTACTTTTTGCAGTTTGCAGGGAGGATCAATCAGTAGAGGAAACAATTGATCCTCCTGCAAAATTTCTAAGTTGCTATCGATTGCTGGGTAAATATCTGGGTATGTGCGTATATATTATGACTAGGTTGAATATCTTATTTCTGTAATGTTTCTTTTCTAAGCAATGTATCTTCATAAATATATTTTGTGATTATTTTTTGTGCATTTTTTATGTTGGGGGGGGGGGGTATTAAATAACAATAGAAAGAGATGATCATCAGACATTTGGTGAGGTTTGACAGCGATCTCTTTCTCTATCTTAATCTATCAGATCCCCCTTGAAATTCATCTGTCCCAGCCATACATAATGATGCAGACTTAGTCATTAAATGATGCTTTTGATCTGCTAATTGTCCTGTGTGACTGCACGTGGTTCACACCTGTCACTAGTCTGCTTGCAGGGGTCAAAGTACAGGCAAATTAGTTTAATCACGTACATTATCTTAACAATTTAGAAATAAAATATGAGTTACTTAATATTAAAGGTTGTTTTATTGGGAAATAATAACAGCAAGGTCCTTAGGTTTTAAAAATTAAAGCCTGGAAAAATGCAGGCTCAAGTTACATAGAGGACATTAGTTTGAAAATTATCGTTCAAGACAAGGCACTACCGATCCGAGAATGAAGCAGATAAAGTCATACGTAATTGGAGCGTATCACTTGTTTTAAAAGATTATCGCAACAGGAAATCAAACAAAATTTTACCTTAATAACAACAGTAGAGTGGTTTTCATTAACCCGTGAAATACACTTTAGCGTATTACGCTTTATCACACTTTTTTATTATTATTTTTATTTTATTTTTTTATTGTGTTTATCTGACTATTACACTTTGTTGTACGCTTTGTTTCACGGTTAATGAAAACCACTCTAATGTTTTGGCAGGCTAGGTGTCGTAACAGACCGGTACGAAATATAAGCACATCTAGTACACTAATAAGACAATTCGCGTGACTGACCTGAAGGTTGATAATCCTCACTCAGTTTGGTGGAAGCACTGACGTGCTAAAGATTCAGGAGTATCAGCAGAGGACGTTTAATGTCTTTCCTGAACAGAAATAGATCTATAACTTTATCGCGTTAACTGGAAGTTGATGCTTGTTGTAAGGGGATCTGATATTTCACGTGTTTTTCTGAGCAACCTTTGGAATTTCGCATAACCTTTGGACTTTCCCATGCAAAACTCTATACGATTCAACTAGTTTCAACTAATCGTCTTGAAAAAGAAGAAGAAAAGTAAAACAGTAGTCGCGGAAGGGTTGGCCAAGAAACGGCATAGAAAGAAAAAAAAAACAAACAAACGAACAAACAAACAAACAAACTGGAAAAACAAATAAAAAGATGGGTCATGCCGAATTCTTTAAAGTACCAGGACGAAAAGACAGAGTTCTATCGCGAAGGCATAATAAGGCAAGAGAAGCCGGTCCCCGAACCATATGTAACATGACCTGAACACTTCACGAGCTTTCGCCTGCAAAGACCTGCAAAATGTTAACGCTCGCGCTTTAATCCTAGACACTGATTCAAAAGGCCATCAAGCTTAATTGTGGTCATCGATTCTTTTTTCCTTGATTTTTCTAACCCATTTCCTTGCATTTTCTCTGTGAATCTTTTCCATGAAAGTTGAAAAGGACTGGTACTGAGACATCATAACGAGGCATGTCCGCCATATTGGATGTTGTTGGCTCGATGTTCACAGTCAGAAACGACGTCAAAAAAGACACACTGACTTAAAACCGTCTTAAAACCAAGTGATATGGGCAAGCGAAAAGACAAGGAATCTACTAGTGAAGAGGGAAGAAGTAAGTATACTACGTCTACGAGTGTTTTCTCTGTTTTAATTCCCGCTCAAGTATCGCGCGTTATCTTGTCAGGAAAAGCTTTCTTTGTCTTACTTAAGTTAATTATTCGCTTTTTAGTTCCCGTAACCGTTTAAGATCCAATGCTCTAAATGAGAAATGTTATAAATTTTGTGCAACTGCGGTTAATAGGTAATGCCTAATTAAATGCCTAATGTTATAAATTGCCAGTGTGAATATAAGAATAACACAGGTAGCCCTACCATTGTGCTACCAAAAGCAAACAAAAGTTATACTAGTTCTGTTACTTGTATATGACTTAATAACCTTTCGTTATTAAAATTTGCACAGATTCTTCACCTAGAAAGAAGCACAAACATAAACACAAGAAGCATAAGAAAAGAAAAGAACCTGAATTACAAGAGTATAGCAGCAGAAAAGAGAAAAAGAGAGATAAGAACAGAAGTAAAGAAAAAGACCATCAACATGAACCAGAAGAAAGATCTTTGAAAATCAAGATCAAGCTTGGTGGACAAACACTCACCACTAAACAGTAAGATAACCAATGTGTCATTTATTATTGGGGTCCTTAGATAAATGCTAATGAGATCTTCTTATTAAAGGGTTCCTACAATTGTTCCTATTTCTGACCCTGAACCAGTTGTGACGAGTGAAGATGAGGAAATTGAGATTGAAAATACAGTGGAAGAAATAGCAGAAGAATCAGACAAAAGCTACCAACTCTCTTTGCAAGGTAAAAAAGATGATATAACTGGACTACCGTTAAGAAAGTTCTTGCAATAATTAAAAAACAATATTTGCTGTTTAAAATTGCAGAAGGAAGTGAAATTGAAGACTCAAGAAAGAAAGAAAAAGCATCAGAGTGAGTATGTGTAAGGATTATGATTCAGATAGAAAGTCTGCTTGGTTTAACATGGAGACTAGGTGTGGAGATGAAAAATATGACAAATTTATAGGGTTGTGGTATGTTACTTAAACTATGACTTTCACATGTATTCATTATTACAATTACTGTATATAGCATTTATGTTGTTAGAGCAGATTTTGTGTTAGTAAGAAGTGCAGGGTAATGACTTACATATACAGCACACATGTGATGTGATGTGCAGTAACACTGCAAAGTATGGTACTGCTAAATAGCCCACTTTCGATACATGGTTGAGTGATCGCACACAATAAGATCTGAGTCAAGGCTCCGGGGAAACAAAAGAATAAATACGATTATTTTGATGTTATTTGCTTGGTAAATGATTAGATTGAGTATCTTTTTTTGTTTCTTGAGTATGTTATGTTGCTTTAAGAAACATAACATACTCGATCTTATGAGCTAGAAATAATGGAAAGTTATAGTGCTTAGAAATGAGGTTATTCCGGGCGAAAGGCCCTTGGAAAGAAATTCGGAAAAATTAATTTCCGACCTCGCTGGGATTCGAACCCACGACCTTCGGATTTGTACTA
>WUAP02149543.1:0-11061 GCA_015163945.2 Stichodactyla helianthus
ATGAGCAAAACCTATTGTTTAAGTTCATTTGCATTAGATTCGGCACATGTGAAATTCGACGTCTGAACCGGGCCTAACCTTCAAAATTTCCTCCAATCTTTCACAGCTTTTTTCTTACACACACGCGCGCATAGGTATGTTTTAAGATTCCAAACCACTTGAAGAAAATCTTGGTTAAGAAATTTATAAATAAAAAAAACGCAAATGTATAAGAGAATTGTCTGTTGAAGCCAGCTTGGTGTGCGGTTTGGAATATTGGTAATACAGACGTTAAACGCAGCTAGCGGTTTTAAACGATCTTTAAAACGAAAGATAAATTGTGAGGTACTTTTTGTAAACAAGTCTGTGGTTTGAAAAGCTATCAAAGGGTCATCAGGTCCTACCTACATGTATAACATCTTATAGCTTGACTGACATCAGACATAATATTTGGAATTTATACCTATTTCTAAAAATGCTATCGCAGCCAAAAGCAACAAAAACAAACTAATGGTATCGAATCAGCCTGAGTTTTGCGGGTACATTTGAACTTGCAATCTGCCATATATTGTAAAAAGACTAAAATAACCGCGTCTCAGAATGGATGATTAACTGGAAAATTCACCGGAAGGCTTTGCGGTCTTGACAAGTTGCTTTCGGCTGCGACAATGTTTTATTGAAATGAGTGTATATCATTCGAACTGGAGGCTAAATGGGCTATGAGCCAATAGGCCAGTAATTTGGGCGTCGTGTCTAATTGTTGTAGTATAAACAAACTAGTAAGACAGACTCAGATAGAAAGTAACCAAAACCTTCGGTGGAAAACGCGAGGCGAAAGCCATTGTTTTGGTATGTTGTTGTTGTTGTTGTTGTTATTATTATTATTATTATTATTGTTGTTATTATTATTGTTGTTGTTGTTGTTGTTATTATTATTGTTGTTGTTGTACTTCTTCTTCTTCTTCTTCTCCTTCTCCTTTACCTCTTTTTCTTCTTCCTCTTCTTCTTCTTCTTCTTCTTCTTTTTCTTCTTCTTCTTCTTCTCCTCCTCCTTCTCCTCCTCCTCTTCTTCTTCTTCTTCTTCTTTTTCTTCTTCTTCTTCTTCCTCTTCTTCTCCTTCTCCTTCTCCTCCTCCTCTTCTTCTTCTTCTTCTTCTTTTTCTTCTTTTTCTTCTTCCTCTTCTTCTCCTTCTCCTTCTCCTCCTCCTCTCCTTCTCCTCCTCCTCTTCTTCTTCTTCTTCTTTTTCTTCTTCTTCTTCTTCCTCTTCTTCTCCTTCTCCTTCTCCTCCTCCTCTTCTTCTTCTTCTTCTTCTTTTTCTTCTTTTTCTTCTTCCTCTTCTTCTCCTTCTCCTTCTCCTCCTCCTCTTCTTCTCCTTCTTCTTCTCCTTCTCCTCCTCCTTCTCCTTTTTTCACTAGAGCGCCGCCATGTTTACCCTGTCAATGAGAACACACATAGCAGCACTTCGGATAATTTCTTTTTATTCTACTCGCTTTTTTCTTGTTGTCCATATGCTTATAGTTTTTCCACAGTGATCTAGAGCATGCGCAGATCTAGGTGGGAAAGGAATTCGAATGCGATGATCCTCGCATGCAGAGCTCCGGATTACCTAAAGAAAACTGCAGTCACGCACTGGCAGATTCTTTCACAGCCATCTGCTATATTAGAAGACATTATTAGAGATTTCATTGAAGATTTTATCAAATTCCAAACCCGTTAATTACAGTCAACACAGTTAGAATTAAAAAGTAAATATTAAAAACTGATCAAGCTGTGTGAAAGATTAGAAGATATCAATATTTGCGAAGACAATTTGACGACAAAATATTTTGTACTTTGATGTCCGTGATAAAACGAGTACCGTGATTGTCAAAGAAAAAAAGGAAAGAGAAAAAGAAAGAAAGAAAGAAAGAGAGAGAGAAAGAAGGAGAGAAAGAAAGAACGAACGAACGAACGAAAGAAATTAGAGAGAAAGAAAAAAAGAAACATTTCAAAAACGATCCCAATCACATGCAGTTGAAACTAAAACAATGACAACTTGCCACTTTTTATATGATATATTTGTTTTTTAAAAAAAACGGAACAGATGTCCTGAGTCGCACTGCAAGACACAAATGTTCGTTTTATCAAAAGCATGTCAAATCATTATTCAGTGGTAGCTTTTCTGATTGTTTTGTTTTAAGATGGCCTTTGTAATAGACTCTTAAATAAGACTATAGCGGGTAAGCACACCACGTTATCATTGGTGATATTCATTTCTGACATATCTACAAATAGATTCATGACATTTTTGAATTCATGGTTTCTGTCGGCTGAAGAACGAACCAACGGTACGGTAAAAAACATCCAAACCAACCGCAGTAACTAAATAGCTTTCAAGGAATGTTATCGATCAGGAATGATGAATATTGTATTGATTGAAAGAACACGAAGAGCAAAAATAATGTAAATGGTTTAAATGGTACATTTAAATGGATTTTTATATGTTTGAATTCAGTGTTTCTGTTGGTTGAAGGTACGTAGAAATTTTAAATTGAAATTATTGTTGTGGAAAAAGAAAGAAAGAAAGAAAGAAAGACAAAGAGAGATATAAGAAATAATTTCCCCTTTATCCCTAAGGCTTTAAAAAACGGGAAATTAATTCCACTTAATAATACTTATAACAAAAACATTCTCGATATGATTAGCTATATAGAGAATACCAGTTGCATCTCAAGTAAGCCATTTAATTGCAAATTTATACCACCAAGGTGTCACAGCTTTGAAAGTTTCAAAAGATGCTCGCTCAGCAAAGCCACTTCAGAGGTCATGGTGTCGAACGAGGGCAATTATAAGCCTTTCAGGGAGTTCTGTTGACGCGAGGAAGAAAAATACTCAGTCAAGCTGAGATAGCAGATTCTAATATGAATATGGAAGCTATTTCAATGCTTCCTTTGTTTAGGAAAAGTGGGAAAACCATTTGAATGCTATTTCCTTGAAAAACCGATCAATGAAATGCGGCCTCATTAGGGTTTTTTTTTTTTAAGTGCGCTATTTTTTAGAAACCTCAGACATACTTACAAGAAAGCCAATAAAGTGCTCAGGATGTTGAAAAAAAAACCCGATCCTTTTGATAGTTTTTGCTTCGCATGGGAAGAGAGATATAGCAATAAATAACTCGAACGTTCGTCCTTAATTTGGATATGCAAATATTTGAAAGCCACTCGAGTGCTGAAAAACACGCCATTATTTTGATCATAATTGAGGCGCGGCAAATGATAAATATGTTTTTTATCTTAATTATTTCGTCCTTGCTAATAATTTCAAGTGCTGCTGGAAGCCAGCAGACACGCTGAGTGTTTTCTGCCGGTATCAAAAATATTTATCTTGTCAACCACTTCTTTTATATAGTTTTACAAATATTAGTCTCTACAAACCACGGGGGGTGCAATCACTTTATGTATGTTAATGTCACCTGATGTCCGTATCATTTATTGCCTTTTTTCTCTGTCGTCTCGTTCTAAATTTACCGAAAAAAGCAACCGGCTAAGTTTTTGCATGTGAATGGTTTTCGGTCCTAGCAGTTGAATGGCTTACACAGACGGCTGAACACTTAACTGGCTTCTGGGGACCAATTGTCTACCACCAACCAGGATTCTGATATTAAAAACACTACTCAACATTGAATAGGCTTCTAGGAGAACAATCAAATGGCTTTCCTAGGGCATGAGCTTAAATCCATTAGCGAGTATTCAGGTTTATATGCATTGAGTTTGAAAGACAAAACAATGTTGGAGGATAAAACTCAAATGGTACCAAAAACCAAGCCGATTTGTCTTGTTTCACGCCAACATGGTTTCGATTTTACAGGATTTCTGAAGTAACATCGCTAAAGTCAGAAACCTACATCAATCATTTATCTTTTTGGGTAGCAGGACTCACAGGTTTGTTTGTTGTTGACTAAGAGAAGCCAATTTCGTGTGTGACTCTTGATTGCATCGATCGTGCATTAAGCATGGACAATACACAACTGAAGATTTCAATTATTCTCGACATTTTGGTTTTTAGGTCTTTTCTCTTTGTATTATATGGAAGGATACTTTGTTTTTCTCATTTTTTTTGCTAGTAACACACCCGCCAACATAACTCAACAAACATTATATTAGCATTGAAATTTCGAAAAAATTAGAGTTCAGTGATGCCAAAACAAGCATTAGTCCTAAATGTCTTTCAGTGAGGTATTGCGTTGCTTTGCAAAAAGTAAAGGAAAGCAAAAAATGTTTTTTTCAAGGGTTTTTTCTCACCGCATTTTTACCCCCAAATCTACCAGAGCAAGTATGATTTCTATCACAAAATCAAATTTTTTCCTCTCCAAACGAGTGATCTGTATCTGAATTTTACCCTGACTTGAGTTATCCACAAAGTTTTCACTATCAGGCAAAAAAAAAATCAAATTACCCAAATTCAAACATTTGCGTAATTGGCTCTACGGAATCTTGAGTACAAAACAATTTTTTGTTTATTGATCCTTAAATTATGTAACTGATGGAGAGACATAAATTTAGGAATTCTTTTCTGTTCATTTTTTTGACTATAAAAGCTTAAAAGCCAATGGATTTTTATCAGTTGTCAAGCGATTCTATCTTGAAATCATCACAACTCAGAAAGCTTATGATATAGTTTTTATCTACATTTGGTTGAGCTAACTTTAAGTTATTTTCACATCGAATATTAATATTTTTCTTTCTTGTGTTCGATTTGCTTAGATCAGGCTAGAGTAAGTGCAGAAATACCAACGCTAATTCAAATATGAATTTTATGTTAACATTGAATCTTAAATGTCTTTTTAATTTCTAGAGACGATCAGTGGTAAAAAATAATATAAATGGGTATACTCCTAATTTACGACTTGGAAAATTGTATTTTAAAGTCTTGTTTCACCAATATTGAATTCAATAGTAATAGTTGTATCTATAAACTTAAAGGGAAAATTTACTGCATAAGATGTAGGAAAGGGCAAATGCTTTTACAGAGAAAGAAAGAAAGAAAGAAAGAAATCCCCGATGGCTATCGAGTCCACGTTCTTCAAACCACTTAAGTTCAAACTGCATGACGCACAAAAATGATCACTCGGCTTTTCATCAACATTTGTTATCATAACAGGAGCCAAATATGATTATACTACATATCGTTTATGACATAAGTGAGAATAGAGGAGAGTCATAACATACGAAAGATTGATAATTATTCATCATTTATGGCTAAATGATTCACACTGGAGAGATAGTGTGAAGAAATAATGGTGTTTTGGCAATAATTTTCCTGTAGCAAAAATTGTGTTACGAGAGCGTATGTTCAAGGACGCCGCCATGGTAAATTATTCAGCCTTTTATGCGACCTAGACAACTCCATACACGGCAAGCGTGGTGTTACTTCATCTAATAGAGCACATTTTGTATGAGTGGGAAACGATATAGGGCGAATTCGAAACCTTACTGTACTTTACCGTGATGGTTGTGATTGGAATACTCACACGAAAACGATGGGAAATTATTTTAGTATTCCTGCATACCGTACCGTATACTTACTGTAAGTCAGTACCATACGTTTCCTATTCCTACGATAGCCATTCTTATGGGAAGCCATTTCAGTGTTACTGCATACCGTACCGTGTACGTGCTGTAAGTCAGTACCGTACGTTTAACACTCATACGATAACTGCGCTCTATATTACAACGGTCTGAGTTAGTATCTTTGTAGTCAATAAAAACAAACAAACAAACAAACAAACAAACAAAACAACAAAAACAACAACAACAAAACTGAGGCTTTCCAAAGTCGCAGAAACACGGAAATAATTATAGATAAATAAAACGGATGTCACTGCAGTTGCAATGAATTGTGGGACTTTGAACTTTTGTACACATGATAACGGAATCTATTACTCAAGTACAAAAAACTTCAGATTTTGGGACATATAAATCGAGGGAACCTACGTTTCTTTTACAAAGGACCTCTTGATCTTGGACGTAAAATTAGGAAACTTATTTTGCCTGGATACTTAACAAATTGAGGGTTACGAGTGTACAAAAACAGATGAATAGCACACAAAATCTCGGTATCATTCATCGTATTACAGTGCGACTACTCCAACCAAGGCCACCCAAACAAATTTTCATGTAAATTATCCAATCACGAGTGAGTATATAAACAATAGAATCTTTACAAATTTTTGAAATTTCGCTTAAAATGTAAAGAATTTGCTTTGTTTGTGTACGAATTACATTGACATTGAACAAGAAGCATCGCACGCTGTAGAAATTCGCAACAAATCTGTGTCAAAAATGTACATTGAAAATTTATCTGAAAATTTGTTTGTTTGGTTGGAGTAGTCGCACTGTAAAAAGGCCGCAAAATTCCATGCCAGATATATTCATAATCCAAGACAGGATCATAAGATTTTTTCCAAATTGTCAAATCCTTGATAAATTACACGGCCATCGCTGTACGGAGTAATATATATGGGCGGTGAGTACGAATTTTTCATCTAATATCTTAAGAAGACATGCATATAACCTCTAATTAGGAAATAGCCGAGGTCTTTTATCGTAATTCTAGAAATTGTCAATGATTTTGTTATTTGTCTGAGAGCCCTCAGCCTTGGTTAGATCTTTTCTCTAAGGTTGTTTGATTGCGTTTCTAATATACCAAAAAATGATTGGCGCCACTTTTTCCTCAAATCTATATAGTAAAACCTGATTCCAGCTTTTTTCAAAATTTTCACGCACAGTTTCTTAAGTCTCTTGCTAAAACTCGAGCGAGTATTGCTCCTTGTGGAAAATTCGTCTTAAGTTATAATATATCTTTGATGGCTTTAGCTACTAGAAATATAAAAAAAGTTTTCGCTTACCTTGAGCTGATCCAGAGTCGGTCATTCCACTACACATAGAGAGCACAGCAGAACGTCTTTTATTGTTCACATCGCTATACTTGTATACTGTAGAGTGATGCTAGCAACGAAAATTTTTACATTCTTACGGGAAGTCTGAATTTCCCGCCTTTTTTTGGTTGGCAGACTACACGTATTTATATTTGAAAGTCTACATTTCCCGCCGTTTTTGTTTGGCAGACGCGCATACATTTTTACCGGAAGTTTACGACATTTTTACCGGAAGTTTACATTTCCCGCCTTTTTTGGTTGGCCCACGCGCATACATTTTAACACCGGAATTTACATTTCTCACCTTTTATCAAAAGTCGAAATCTGTTGCATTTTTGTACGGCTGATTTTTAATCAGTCTTTTTATTTTCTCTCTCTCAATGTTGAGCACTTCGCTGAAGTTTTCGTTTCGATTTCTTTCAACAGCGTTCGTATTCAGACGAGTTCTCTTGTGACACCAATTCCTCCACAGCCTCTATTATCAAGCCATCGTGTAGCTACGACTTCAAAACTAAAATCCGAAAACTCCTAGGATTCAAGCTGATAACTTATCAGGAGAACTTCGAGAGAGACAACACCATGGCAACGAGCTACAGTCAGCCATGCAGAGAGGAATGCCCTGAATATATGTACGAATATACAAATATTAAGAAGTCATGGATTGCTTACTGTAGCCAAATAAGCAGAGATTACGGAGTTGACACGATTAAATTCTTCAAACGAGTTTATAATCACCATCTCAGCAAGTCAGTATTCGTGACCGCGTTTGATTGCAACGACAGTGCCAAGCTTCTTGTCGATTATATTTTGTACAATCGTATAAAATCGAAGTTACAACAGTATGTCGGGTTCAAAGTGCCGCACATTGCACCCACGAGGCTGTCAAAAAGAAAGCTACCTTGTAGGAAACACATTTTTGCATCGGAAGGAGATTTCAACAGATGTATCGAAAATCTGCGACGAAAAAACAATGAAATACTTTTCCAGCAAAACGTGCGCGGGATTCGACTTCTAGATGAACTAAGAAACCACATCTCGGAAAGCGCCTGTCAAATACTAGCGATGGATTTAGAAGTATTCGAGGAAAATCCAACGGAAATTCTAGAAATTGGTTGTGTTCTCTTTCGGATGGTTTCCTTGGAAACGCGCTCCCAAGTCCTAGCGTGTAACCATTATATTATCAAGGATAATAAACATCTTAAAAATGAGTGCCTGATGCCGGATAACCGAGATCGGTTCAGGTTCGGTGAAACTCAAGAGATTTCAATGTCGGAGGCTAAGAAAATCCTGGAAGATTTTTCGCACAGAGTTGATTACGTCATAGCACATGCGGCAGGTAATCTGGCGGAGTACCTCAAAAAACGAGGTATTGATATCCAATCGGTAAAGGTCATCGATACTAAACTACTACACACAGCGGTCTCTCCCTTTGTGGGTGATCACGTGCAAAGAGACCTGCGCTGGGTCATGAACGATTTGGAAATACCACTGGACGTGAATAGCAATATCCGAGCCGATCAAGTGTTGAATAACGCAGGAAATAATGCTTTTTATACAATGGAGGTGTTTAACACATTGGTAAGAATGAAACCATTGGAAAGTGAATTGATTTAATTCAGAATCAATAGACCTTTTCAGCTTGGGCATAATGTTCTCCCATTTCAGACCAATTGTCATTCCCTTGACATTAAGATCCTCTTTTTAACGGCCATATTAATGTATCTTCTCAAGCGCTACCGAGAAACAACGAAACAATACCCAAGGGAATGACACGTGGTCTGATATGGAAAAACTTTACGCCCAAGATAAAGAAGTCAATTCTCCTCTTCCGATGCAAGGCGCCGCTTCTTTCCTTACCAAGATTTAGAGTTCAAAAGTAGGCGCACTTTGAGAAGTACCGATAATCCTGGTACAGTGTAGACGAGTTAAAAAGTTTTGAAGATATATTTTTTACAAGAAATCAAGATTAGTTCACAATTGATTCATTAGTGCAATATTTCGGATGAGAACAAACGTGCCGGAACTGACGGACAGAGAAGACTTGATAAAACGCTATATACATATAAAACAGCAATTTGCGTGTTAACTTACTAATGATATTGAAACGTGCTAAATTTGTTATGCGAGCCAATCGCTTCTAGTTCTTACTGCTGTAAGCTAAGCGAGTATTAAAACTGTATTCGTATCGTGAACGCCGTGAGTTGGGAAGCGCGGTTCATCTAGCTAAAAATGAGATTCTATTTTGTTAAGGAGTAAAGTGTGATGAATAGAAAATTGTGGTGTTTATGTGAATGCTATACAAATGGGATGCGCGATACGGTTACGGCACGGAATCGACAGCATTCTCTGATCCAATCACAGCGCAAGCATCACTGCTCATCCAATACAAATGCTTAATAGACCTTATTCGCTTGGTTGTAATGTTTTCCCAATACAGACCTCTTGGGAATACGATTCTTTGTTTGAGGTTTATCCATATTAATGTACTATCTTCTCAAGCGTTACCATTAAACAAAGGAAAAAGTTACCAAAGGAATGACACGTGACCTGTATTGGGAAAACAAATACGCCCAAGCGAATAAGGTCTATTATGGCAACGTGACGCTCAAGGTACGACGCAGTACGCTATGAATGGATGAAACTACCGCGGACACTAACTGAAAAGCTAGTATTTTTAAGTTGGAATGAACTTGATAATTTATAAGTTGGGTCACTTGCGTATGTTTAGATCTTGCGCATTGCAGCTAAGAAATTCTTGTCCACGGAGTATGCGCAATGGCTTTTTAACTGTTCAACAGTACACAAGTCATGATTACGATAACATACCTTTATCATGTATTCTTTTTTTAATTAAAAAAATAAGATTCTTGTATTCTCTGTAGTCTGTCTTAACATTGGTAGCGATGTTGGGACTCCTGTGGTAGACGGTTAAGCCACTGTTTCTCAGAGAGATCGCAAACATAGCAAAACAAGATAAATTGAACGAAACATGGAAGTTTTGCAGGACCCACGTGACGGCAGCCATGTTTGCAAGACAGAACAATAGAATCTCTTTCCCCTAAGGGATTGAACTCTCTCTCATTTAAAACGAGTTTATGCTATCCAAGTTGGCTGCCGTATCGTACAAAACATAACGTGCCCTCGGACCAAGTATCCCTTATTTGTAGAGGTTCGTGCTGGTTATTTTTTTAATCAATTAAGCTGATATTTCTGCCAATAGAACGAATTAAAATAATTTGTGAGAAAATAACGAAACATAAATGCTTTACGTCTCATTCCATTAATTTCCATTTAAGGCCCGGTTCTGACGTCGAATTTCACATGTGCCGAATCTAATGCAAATGAGAAAAACCTATTGTTTAAGTTCATTTGCATTAGATTCGGCACGTGAAATTCGACGTCTGAACCGGGCCTAAAGACGTCGTTTAGGTAAGAATTAATGTCTAATATCATTGTTTCAGTAAAATAGGCATTTTCCATGATTAATTTAACCCACCCAGACCCTTCCCCTGACTTCCTTCCCAACGGCCCAAAATGCATCCCAGTTTCCTTAAAATTTAAAGTAAAATCCCTAGTTGGTCAGCGGGAAATGCCATTGCGCGCAGCCTCAATATTCAAGTACTAAGGCTATTCCTTTCTTAGTCATTCGGGCCGAATTCGTCTTCGTCAGATTCTTGAGGTTTATATTCTAAGTCCACGTAATTCAAGGGGTTTCTGCCTTTTAACGGGGCCTGTACGGGCCGTATAATCTCGGTGCCCATAGGTAAGCCGGGGACCACTGCGTAATCCATGAACACTTCCGGTTCTTGATCGTGAGCATGACCTTCGGTACTGTGCGAGAAACCGAAGCCGAAGTAAATTATTATTCCTGGGGATAAAAACATACAGACGTAAGGAATGGTTATAGGTGGACTTATTACGGTGAAATGGCATCCATTAGAGCAGATTTCGTATGACTGTGAAAAAAGTCGCGGCACGGTCAGTGCCGTAAGCGTGCCTTGCCGCGACCGTGATGTTTTCTAGAATTTTGAAGTTCCTTACCGCGCCTTGACCGTGTCCGCGCCGTGTTTGTGCCGCGACTTTTCACAGTCAGCAAGCAAGCAAGCAAGCAAGCAAGCAAGCAAGCAAGCAAGCAAGCAAGCAAGCAAGCAAGCAAGCAAGCAAGCA
>WUAP02149554.1:0-11057 GCA_015163945.2 Stichodactyla helianthus
AAGCATCTAGAAAAGAAACCGCTTTTTGCTTTAAAAATCCCATACCCACTGCTTAGAGAATGGCACTGGAAAATTTCAAAGAGAAGGGCTGCACTAGATGCAGAGAATTTAGACTATCTTTCTCTCTTGGAAGATGCAATTGTGTGCCACTTAAGAAGATAAAACGTCTAAGAAAGGGGGGAAAATTACAAAGTTTTCTTATGTATGCCTTAGATTAGAATTTTTCATTTTGGCAAAGATGCTTATCGTGTTTCCCTCCATTTTTCTAGCAATAATTTTTTCCACGCTATAATACTCCGCCATTTTGAAATTATGGAGAAACGAGCCTGCGGTTCACACGCCGCTGACCGACCTAGGTGTCCTCGATTCTTAGCCATGCTTTCACTTTCAGAGTTTTAGAAATTCCAAAATATGACATTCTCTTTATTGATTTAATTTTTCTTTCATTTTCTCATCTATAGTAAAGGAAGCGTGATCGCAGAGTATCGTCTGGTTATCAACGCAACCTCCCGAGAACAAGCTCATGAATTCATCGAGGCCCTTCAGCAACAAATTGAGACCGAAAAGATTGGCAAATACACAGTCGATCCTAACCATCCCATTGATGCGAAGATCATACTGCAAGGTACAAAAGAGTGCAATACGGAGTGCAATACGGAGTGAAAGACGAACAAGCGAACGGAGGGGCAAGCGAACGGAGGAACGGACGAATAAACCGACGAACAGTTTTCAATAAAAACTTAAAACTTAACAATCAAAATAAAACAGAGAAAAAGAAAAGGAGAGGAAAGAAGCTGCATTTATAATATTGTTTAAACTGTTTAAGGTTAGGGATAAGTCCTAAAATTGGCTTCCATTTCCTCGCCATAGGACTTTCTTCATCCCCACAATTTTCTATACAGTAGACTGATTTTATATAAAACTGAAATCCATCCAAAGACGGTTTACTTTCATTATACTTGCATAGCCAGACGGGCAGCAAGGAAAATTTAATGAAGTTTAAATTTTGACTTGTCTGGTATCAGTCCAAAGGCGTTTATGTCAAATCCGGCCTAAAAACGTCACTGCCTGGAATCTTAATTATATTTAGGAAAACATTTGTTGCAAGTTTCCTATGTAAAAATTTAAACTGGAAAACAATTATTTTAACACTAGAAGCAATTACAGACTAGGAAAATAAGTAATATAGACCATTTGCCCGCTCGCCACTAACAAATCACAATATTTTGTTCAGCCTCGTCCAATAATTGCTTAACATCCCTCATTAACGATGAATAACAAAGATAACCCGTGTCAAGTATGAAATAATCATTGTTATTTCATTGTCATTGTCGTGGTCATAGTCATTGTCGTGGTCACTGTCATTGTTGTTGTTGTTATTGCTATTGTCTATTTGTTTACTTAGCATATTAGAGCAGTTTTAGCATGGCTTTGAAAGATCACAACCCTTAGTATGGTCACGGTACGGTATGCACTAATCACTGCGCGCGAGAATACTACTTCGAATCTTCTTTTCATTTCAGTTGATGGAACACCTGTGCCCACTACAACTGACCCGTCTATCAAGTGTAAGTAACAACATAACGTGTATGGCATTTACTACCCAAGATTTGCTTCATACGAGCGTCAAAATTGTGGTGCATTGACGAGGCGAGGGATGGATGGATGGATGGATGGGATGGATGGAATAGGATGGATGGAATAGGATGGATGGATGGAATAGGATGGATGGGATGGATGGTTATTTTATTCATTTATACTGAATTTGAGTTTAATTCCAAAGCATCTATGGATTGTTTGGAAGGATTACAAGAAATACAAGGAAAATAAGTAATATAGACGAATTAGAAAATTCCTGGAATGAAGGAAACAAAAAAAAAAAAAAAGGACTAAACTTCGAAGATAAAAAACAAAAATTCTAATTCACCAAGTGGCTATCAGTGGTCACTATCTTGAAAGCACACCGCATTAGACCAATCGTCTATCGCTTTTAAAGAATTACCATATCAATAAAGGCTAAAACAATGGCACCACAAAGACTAGGTTATTTTGCTCTTTCAAATCAACGTGAACCGTGGTTAGAGCAAGGGGTTGGTCTGGGGGCCGGCCAGCCTCTCCCCTGATGCTTCGGCAAAGATTCTCTAACCCCTAAGATGACGGAACGGCACTTAATCGCCGGTCAAGCTCGGATAAATTATCGTGACAGACCCGGGTTCGAATCCCGAAAGGGTCACATTTTCAGTTCTTTCTTTTTTTCTTTTTCATTCCTTTTCTCTCTTTTCTTCTTCTTTCTTTTCTTTCTTTTTCATTTTAGTGTTCGCAGTTGTAAATGCGGCAATTAAGACAACCTTTTTGCCTGAAATTTCAGTTCCTCCTCTGCACAGTATCCATCTCCTCAACTGAGAAACACTACACTGTTCTATTGATTCTCTAGGAATTTTTGCTCCTGGAATGTCTTCTTCCTTTACAATATTGCTTTCTTTGGTCACCCTTAAACACTCTGAATTGGGTGCAGACGCCAGTTTTTCAAGTCCTTCCAATTAATCTATAGATGCTTAGTGCGAGTCAGGAAAGGCAAATTGTTTTCTTATTACCTCACCAGCCATTTCCGAGACGCTGATCATTCTGTTTGGAGTTGGTTTTTTCCTTCTCGTCGTTGTAATCATTCTTTTCATTGTACTGATCGTTTACATCTGTAAGCGTGAAAGTAAGTATACATTTAATCTAGAGCGGCTTTCGCATGAGTGGTAAACTTATGGTACTGACTTACAGCACGTACATGGTACGGTATGCAGTAACACTGAAATGGCTTCCCTTTGTTTTCAAGTGAATGATCCAATCACAGCGCATAGTTACCGCTTACGGTAAAGTACGGTATCGCTACGCTACGACTTCGAATTCGCCTTACCGTTTCCCACTCATACGAAATCCGTTCTAATCTTTGTTTAGTATTTCATTTATTGGGAACAAAGGCAAACCACTTCCAAAGAAGGGACTCGATTATACTGGTTTAGACAGTTGGTATCGGTACATAACCCCTCTTCCCTGTTCTATGCTGAACTGGGTGTCCATAGTGACTATACACAAATACTACATAGTACAGGATACGTTCGAACATATAGTATACATTTATTTATGCAAATAAACTTTTAGTTATTCTCTACTTTCGCATACCTCATAATGCCTTCTGTTGTTGGGGGGTAGTTATTGTAATTGAAATCAAAACATTGTCATTCAAATCAAACAAATTTGAATTACAATAACTACCCCCCCCCCCCCAAAAAAAAGAAAAAAAAAAAAATAGAAGGCATTATTGGTACTATGGGAAAGTAGAGAATGGAGATATTTGAGTACAAAAATCTAGGATTACACTCCCCAACCCTCGGTCTCTAAATGAGCAGGAGATGAGGGGCGGGGGGAATCTATTATGTTTTCTTCATTTAGTAAAAAAAAAAGGCTTTATACAGTTGATTCGTAATATCTTTTCTTCGGAATAAACAAAAAGGAATTGAGGAGTTTGCTTCGCTCAAAATCAAAATCCCTATCTAGCTCCAAACCACCTGCTATTAAGCTGACATCCTCTTAAAGCTAAGAGTAGCCAATTTACATCTTCCTCTCTCTTTCGATATGCTTTTACAGTGCATCCTCTCAAATTTCTCAAACCCACGTCCGTGCTATTTACTACACAGTCCGTTTCTCCAATTTTTTTTTCACATCTGTCGGGTCAATAACGTGCTTTTTTCTCTTTTTGCAATTTTGATCTCATGTTGAGATTCGAAATGGTAAAACTTCTTCATTCAGTCGTCATTCCATAAATTATTGCGTAAAAAATACATTTCGTCCTTCCGAAGTCCAAGGAAAGACGGTGCACAAACTCTATCTGTCCTGTACAGCACGAATTCGTTTCCAGTGCGCCGATGAATTTCGGAAAGGCGAATAAACACTTATCTTTTTCTTTTTAGAAGAATGAGTACAGATGAAAGCCACAAGAAAAAATGCCAACCCGAACTTAGAAAATAGTGTTTGGCAGCGATGGTTATTGCTACAGCTACTTGGAAACTTTGCTTACCAGGAGCAACGTAGGCTCTTGGATTTAGATTAATTAGAAAACTGTATTCTCACACATGCTTATAGAAATTAAGGTAATATTCGCCATCAAACAAGAACGATTTGCACATATATTTTACAGAATCGATCCTAGACACTCGACTCTTCAATAGCTCGTTAAAGGTAAGGGACCGGTCATTATAACTGACATCATAAGAATAGCCTGGGTTCGAGATATTTGGAAGAGCTAGCTTGGGAGGCTGGGGCGAGGTTTCAGAACGAGGTTCCAGGAATAATGATACGATTTGTTAACGTTTTCTTGAAATCATCCGGTCTGAAATGCTCGGAACAGGTATTTTGACATATCGAACTTGTCGAAAAAATACTTTCTAAATCTTTCTTCGCCTCTTGTCTAATGGAAAAGCGTGACAAAAATAGCTCTTTTTAACATCTCGAAAGTAGGCTATTAAGTTACTTTCCCTTCGAGCCACCATGGGATTTTACTGATCCCACCCTCATTATCGATCAAATAAAAAAAAAATTTCCCCATAATCCCCCCTAGGCTATTAATAAAGGACGGTCCTTAAAGCAAGAGACCAACAGCTACAAACAAAACACACATTCAGTTGAAGCAAGTAGATTAACTATACAACAAACGCGTATTTTAAGCTAAGACTTATTTGTATCTACTCGATTTTATGGACCTTACGAGATAATGGCCGCCGCTTTATAATTTGCATAAACCAAAAGCTTAATGCATTGAGAAAAATTTTTTGTCTTCATATGAAAGACCATCAGAAGAAATGTGCACAGTTTCAAGCATTTATAAGAGTTATAAGCATTTAAAATGTGCTAAAAGCATGCAAACAAGACTGGTTAAGTCCTTGACTAGTAAATGCTTCTAACTTTTAGATCGCTTTAACTTCCCTGGTATTAATGCTAGAATTTATAGAATGCTCTAATTCAAATGCTGGCGGTTATGACTTCGGCCACCAACCGACCGGAAAGCAGTATACCTCATAAAGGGGGTCTTTAACATAAGGTTTTTTTAGGATACGTTTTTTAGCATAAAAAACTTTTAAATTTTTAGCCAGTGTAAAAAGTTTGACTAATACTGCATTCACACCGATGGTTAAACATGGTTAAAGGTGGTTTAATTAAACAGGTTTAGAAAATTATCCGCAAACAAAAGGCAAACTTTGATTCAAAAACTGCATATACCTGTTGTTTGTGGAACACAACATAAATTCCAGGTAGTTTGATTCAAATTGAGTTGAATGGCTTCATATTATAAAAGATAGAAAAACCCAGTTTAACTAAACACGGTTCTGGTGTGAATGGAGTATTAGAGTTCAGTAACGCGCTACATTCGTGTTCTGAGGAGGGAGTTTATAATCTACCGAGAAAAAAAAAATCTAAAAACAAATAAAATAATTTTATGAAGTTAACCAATACTGCAAATTGGAAAGAATACAATAGCCAAAGCATATCATGGGCTAAAAATCACGCGATGGTAAGATAAACTATGCACACACCGAATTGCGTAATATCATTGTCATGTTCACAATGTTAAAACCGACACATGCTTACGTAACAACTTTTGGAAGATCATCAGTGAAATTGAGGCATCACTTATAATTTACGTATATATACATTTTTTCGAACTTTGGAGTTATCAAACCGTTGAATGTTCTGATATCCGAGGCACGTAAGGGGTTAGCCGATTCGCCAGAGTTTTAATAACATTTTGAACGTGACAAAAATTCTGACTTTGGTGTATACTATTTATATTATCAATAAAAGTTAGAAGTAATAAAATGGAATTTCTAAGGATTGATTTAGTATTTCGAATGATTAATGATAAAGAAAGATCTCGTCGATTCTTGTAGTATGAGTCACGCCATCATCCTTGTTGCAAAAACTTTGACCCGTGTCTAACATCATTTAGAAATAACGTTTTTTGCCGGCTTAAATGTAATAAAACAATTTGCCAACTATTAGTACATATAAAATTAGTAATTTCATTCATATCAAGATCAATAAATCTCGAAAAGTGAATTTTTGATATGGGTGATTTCATAAATACATGTTTAGTGTTTTGAATAAATCAAATAACTATCTACTCCTGACGCAAGCACTAAGAACGACAAAGCATCCTACACAAAAATTTCTTCTAGTGAACTCCATTATAAGTTATAGGCTTTAATGAAAAGAACATTTTAACTCTCTTAAGTAGATTCTACTACATGACAAAGAGGTTTCTGAAACCTTTATATCAAAAATTTGATTTCTCGTGGACAAAAAACAAAATATACAACAAAAATCGAGACAAAAACAGATATGAAATTTCGCAAATCTTTGGTGGAGTTTTCTATGATCATCATGATTATACTATGCGGTAAGTTTAAACTTAATAATATAATAATATGATTTATTATATTTGTTTGCATGAGTAAAATGATTGTTAAATAGATTTTACTATTATTTCTAATCTGTGACAATCTATGATCTGTGAATTGCACAGTAGGCATTATTCTGAACCGTGGATAAAAAGTTGTGATTTTTTTCTTATTCGGGCGTTTTTACCTTCTCCCAGTCTCGCCAAATTGTTTTACATTTATATGGCATTATAACTTCTGATATAATTGTTTTATATATACTAGCTATATTATAGAATTCCTTTTTGCTATGTTTTGTTATCTAAACATTAATACAAATCAATAAACACATTCTAATACATAAAATTTTCTTAAATAATAAGTAATAACACGAAAATATAAATAAATAAATAAAACAAAAAACATCGACCGAAAGGCCTTATAAATATAAATGAATTTTTAAATTCATTTTAACTTTCACTTAAAAGTGAATGTTTTCCATCGTAAATACAATTCTCGTTCTAAAATAAATAGTTATACAACGCAAGCTCTATTATCCTACTTTATAGAGTTAAAATCAATTGGAACAAATCACAAGCGCATCTCATGTTCTATATAATTTCGTTCGCAAAACAATCCTATAGCAATAGTTAGCTTAACTTAAAACTTCAGAAATCAAAAATCAAGAATGAGAATTTCAAAAATCAGAATTATGGAAAATTCTTCGATTGGCTGTGGTTCGATATTAGCCGTACCACAATAACTTCTGGTGAGCTACAAGAGACTCACTGAGAAACTAAATATTTATTTAATTGTATTATTCAACTATATATCATAGAAACGAAAAAGAAAATCTGGAAAAATGAAGAAAGAAACCATGATATCTTTACATTTGGAAAATAATTCGATAACTTAAAGTAACTGAATTCGAGAAAATATTTAGCCGCTGTGTTTAGATCAAAGTGTCCTATCGATGTTGCACTATCAAAACAACCTATTGTTTACACGCCAAGGATCATGTTCGTGGAAGGGGTCAAAACAGTAACAACCGATAGAAAATCGATACTAAATACGTTTTGTAGACGTAGAAAAGCGGTAAAGTAGTAGACGTCAGTAAATGTTATAAACTTTTCTTAGCAAAGAACATTTTGTCGGGTTCCTAATGTTATAGACGATTCTGTCCCACAGATATACAAGTCGTAACGCCAAAATGAACTAGAACAATTTCTTAAAATTAATTAAAATAGCTGAAATATTTAAGAAGAAACAATGAATCTAAAAAATTAAAAAATCATAAAATAAAAAATAAATAAATAATAAAAGAGAAAAAAAAAATATATATAAAAAAAAAGAGAAAAAGAAATTTTAAAATTATCTGCTTCGAAAATCTCTCAGATTTTACTTTTGCCAGGAAATTTTAAAAACGCTTTCGCAAAGAAAAATATACATCTATTTAGAGGATTTTTTTTTTTTATACTTTTCTGATACAAATCTATAATTTTGAGGAAATTATTTTTCGGATGTGGAATAGGTATGATCAATCTAATATCGTAAACCTCCATAAAAAGCTCCCGCCCCCCGAATTACTGCGAAAATCGTTGCATCGCGACCCGTATTATCTAACTCCGGTTGGAGTTTGGGCTTTTCTGATCCGTCAATCATCATTTGGGGGCGGGAGTTATTCAAATCAACCAATGATTTTCACGGATTCGCATAACTCCCGCCCCCAAAGATAATTGACGGATCAGAAAAGCACAAAAATCCGACCGACGTTACGATAATACGGGTCGCGATACAACGATTTTCGCAGTAAGCCCTCCCAAAAATAAGGCCCCATACTTTCTAACAAAAATCTCTTGTAATAAGCCTCCACCCGAATACAAGCCTATGGAGTGTTTTAAAGAGTACGTTACAGTCAAGCTAAATGTTGCTTTTAAATGTTGCTTTCTTATTAAAACAAAGAAGAATCAACAGGCGTCCATGGGTTTACGGTCCTTATATCACCGCCTTGAACCCATACTCCATCGAGTGCTCCACGATCTTTAGAAAATTTAAATTTCTTGTCCGCAGTTTACAAAATGCGGAGGCACAAAAATGCTACCCGAAAACAGAACCGAAAACAAGCCTGCATTTCCCCACCCCCACCCCTCTAATATAAGCCCTCCCAAGAATAAGCCCAAGAAAGGCAAGTTGGAAAAACCAGGGCTTATTTATGGAGGTTTACGGTACGTCCTTCTACACTTCTATGACACTAGAGAAAAACGTTTGCGCATGCTCAAAGTCTGTATTGTAAACATATGCAAATTTAATAGTTTCGTACTTGTCTTACAATTGGACTTCATAAAAGTCAGTTCTTTTAAGAACTGACCTTACGTTTTAAAAAAACTAAAGTCTGTTTTACGTGTATTATTTATTCATTTATTATTGATTGATTGATGGATTGATTGATGGATTGATTGATGGATTCGTTTGTTAAATTGTTTATTTATTTGCTACACGTTATATTTACAGCAATATGATTAAAAAATACGAGTTACAATGGTGCGGATTTTATCATTAGCCTGTTGTTTTGATTTAGAACTTCAAACAGAAAGAAAAACCTGCTCGAATTTTATGTAACTTTCCCAGGTGACAGAGATGCTTTTTCCGGACAAAATTAAATTAAAATTCTTAGGACTGGCTGAGGGGGACAGGCCCGTGAAATTTGAAGGCCATCTGAAAATTTTCTTATCAGTTAACAAAAATTTGTTAGTAGAAAATCAATACATTATCATAAATATTGACATTTATATAATCAGATAATTTATATACACATTTTACAGCCTTTAGCACTTTTTTTCTAAGAACTGTCAGGTACGCGGAAGCTAATCAAATTCTTGTCTTGTCTTGTCTAATGAGGGGATTTCAATTTTTTTGGACATTGAGGGGAGAGATTTTATTAAAACTTTATTAAAGCCTACCCTGAGATTTAATTTCACTTGCCCATCCTCCTCTCCCCCACTCAGCCCTTATACATAATGATCGCTGCCTTAGGGGGAAAAATCGTTATAGCCTGGTTTCCATATAATGATATCAATCCTCTCAATCACCTCAAGATGTTTACAGGCGATCGAGGCGATTCAGACGATCTAGTGGTTTCCATAAGTTGCCTAAAAATAGCCGCAATTTTGTTTACAACAAACTGCAATGGACCCTAGGTAAAACGAAGTGCACCTTGGGATAGATTTCAGTCGTCTCGATCGTCCCAATTGCCTGAAATGATTTCCATATAATCGCTCGTACATTTTCACGATCATCCCAGTCGTTCTGATGTATAAAGCTGAGTTCTAATCCGGAAAATCGCGATCGTCTCAATCGTCTCACTCTCCTGTCGGCATTTTGAAAGCGTTTCCATTTGATGGCCCCGATGGCCCCGATTCTCTGTACACATTTTAAGGCGATTAGGGCGATTGAGACGATTCCGGCGATTATAATATGGAAACCAGGGAAACGATTGAATTACTAATTATTATATTCACTTTAATAATTCCACGACTAAAAAACCAAAAAATCTCCCTTATTAAATACGTTTTTATAAACATTTTAACATTTAAAAATACGAATACTTTAACAAATAAAAATAATAAATAAATAAGAAAAAGAAAAAAACAAAAAAAACAAAAAACAAAAAAAAAAAAAAAAAAAAAAAATCCACTCAAACTTAAGTCTTAATCTTTATTCTAAAATCTCAATATTACTTCTTAAATGAACTATCCTTCCCACTAAGGTATAAAAAAAACGAAACAAACAAGTGCTACGTCTACAATAACACTTCATTCTCCAACGACTAACCAGTCTCCAATCACAACTCAGTCTCCAGCGACAAGTCAGTCTCTAAACATAGCTAGAACTCCATCGACGACTCGCTCACCAACGACTACCCTCTCTTTAACCACAACGCAGTCTCCAACAACAACTCAGTCTCTAACGACTACCCAATCTCCAACAACTACTCAGTCTCCAACGATAACTCCGTTTCCAGCAGCTACTCAGTCTTCAACCACAACTCAATCACCAACCACAACTCAATTACCAACCACAACTCAGGCTCTAACGACTACAGCTTCTCCAACCACAACTCAGTCTCCAATTACAAGTCACTCTTCGGCGGCTACTCAGTCTCCATCCACAACCTTGTCTTCAGGGACATCTCAGTCTACCACTACAACTCAGTCTCCAACCACAACCCAGTATCCAATCACAAGTCAATCTCCAGCAGCAACTCAGTCACCAACCACAAGTCAATCTCCAGCCACAACTCAGCCACCAACCACAACTCAGTCTCCAGCGACAAGTCAGTCTCTAATAATACCTCAAACTCCATCGACGACTAAGTCATCAACGACTACCCTCTCTTTAACCACAACGCAGTCTCCAACAACAACTCAGTCTCTAACGACTACCCAATCTCCAACAACTACTCAGTCTCCAACGATAACTCCGTTTCCAGCAGCTACTCAGTCTTCAACCACAACTCAATCACCAACCACAACTCAGGCTCTAACGACTACAGCTTCTCAGTCTTCAGCGGCTACTAAGTCTTCAACCACAACTCAATCACCAACCACAACTCAATCACCAACCACAACTCAG